>OX235279.1:51084031-51304960 GCA_944472155.2 Trichobilharzia szidati | reverse complement strand
CATGCAATGACAAAAGATCTGATGCATTTATCCAGTCCAACATTTTTTGTATAATTCACTGTCATCAACAATGGACACAAAGATATAAAATAAGTCTTCTCTTCTCTTTCGTACTTTCGTTCACAACTTCGGCGTAAAGTTTAAACACACAGGATGTTTTAGTGTTGCAGTAACCGTTGATTATGACATGCGAAGAAGTCGTAATTTTTTGAAATATAAATGGTAGGTTTCTTGTTGCTACACAAGTGATCGTTTCCTTTAATTTAAAGTATAATTTTACTTATATTTATGCACAACTATTCACAAATAACAGTCGTGGACATCTTTTCCTTTGATAATCTTTCCTTTGTGTAAACTTGCGTTTGTGTTTGAAGAACTCTTTTGACAAAAATATGGTTTTATTTATTTCTGACAAGTACTATCTTTCTGAGTTTTAGTGTATTATTATTCCCTTGAGTTCCGAGTGGAACATAGCGCTTCAATAACACATCTCCACTTTGTTCTGTTTTCTATTATCCTTTTCAAGTGGGTTCACAATTGCCCAAAATATCTCATCTCTTCGCAAAATCTCCTCCTTGTCACCCAAGGACGACCCACTCGTCACTTCCCATTGGGAGTTTACACAGACGCCTCGCGCGCTGTGCCATCCGATGGCCCCCTCAACGTTGCCGGATCCATCGCCGTTTCTTCCTACATATTTGTTGAGCAATCGGCTTTTGGTTGGTTTGTTGCCAGGGTTTCTTGTTGCTGATTCGTTCTGGCAATTTGATCTTCAGTATCGTGCCAACAAAGGTAGTAGCTGGCAAAAGCCTGCAACCTGTTGGAAATCCTTTTCGTGACACGCAGTGCAAGTTTCTGACCTGTATGGAAGCCTCGACTGACTTCACATTTGTGTTGTGAACAGTGGTGGGAGACAAAGGCGAAAGAGATGGAAAAGGCATCGGCGATTGTTAACACCAGACAACTATTTAAACTTATCAGGGAAACAGGTGGCAAAAGGCAGATGATAAGTGAAACAATGTCCGAGAAAACTGGCACCATAATTAGCTCTCAGGATAGACGACTGGAACGTTGGCATGCGATTCGCTCCTGCTGTCAAATTTAAGATGATGCTACAGGACTGGACTACATTGCCTCCTAGCTTAGAAATAGGCAGTGAAGTGGTAGAGCGTGTTGACCACTTCTTTTATTGGAGAAATTTCGGCAGCAAGACACTGTGTGGATTGGTCGCTGACAAAGCCTTAGCACGTATACTGAAGTTTAGTTTGCCATACGCCAACTAACGCCATCTCTGCCTTAGTAGATGTGGTATCCGACTGTCGACCATAGGGCGTGTGCACTGCTCAGCAGTCCGATCTGTCCTCCTTTATGGCTGTGAGATATGGCTATTGAGACCGGAGGATATGAAAAGGCTGATTGTCTTTGATTATAGGTACCTGCGTTCTATCTCCCGTGTGAAGTGGCATAATAGGGTAAGCAATATTAAGGTGAGGCGTCGGTCAAGTGCTAGACAAGGCGGGGGGGAAATCAATCGACGAGACTGTTAAGTTACATCGACTGAGGAGATGGTTAGGACATGTGTTATGTATTCCTAGCCATCGCCTTCCTCGACGGGCAATGTTAGCTGACATAGGGTCAGATTGGAAAAGAGCCAGTGGTGGTCAAACCAAGACATGGCTTCATCAGTCAATGAAATCCACAACGGTTAGTTTAAGCCGGCGAGGTCGGGAGGTGTAGACTTCTAGGTTGGGGTCCTCGGGACGGTAAAAGCCAATCACTGGATACAATCGGTTTTACGGCTCAAAGTCGTTGTCAATGGCTGGCGTGGATGCATTCACTACTTGTGACTTATATACCCAATGAAATTATATTGTTCTTCGATATTACTATAATTCTAGCCTCATATCTCTGTTTACTGTATCTAGTTTTCGTTTCTCTTTACTTTCTTCCCTTGCTTTGTGTGCTGAGTGACGTGTGACAACTCGAACTGCTGCACATCTGTGCAAACTTCTATGTCGAAACCAGTCAATCAGTTGAAAATCCGAATGTTGTTCCTTATATTGAGTGCAGAAGATTTCCAGACTGGTTTCAGGCTGATGAAGGCGTATCCTCCTTCTCTGGTTCTGGCTGACAACTTTATGCATTCCAGTTGCCTGAGTTTGAAACCGTGCTTCCTAGTTAAGTGTAGAAAGTAACGTCTTTGAAATTTCTCTCGTTGATAGTGGTTGTTGCTGGTTGGTTGGTCATCTTCATCATCTGCGTCTTCTCTCCCGGGGTTCTGTCTTCACTGGCTGCTTCCACAGCCAGTTTTTGCTTCTGTCTACAAGTCTTCGAGTCAATGTGACACTAAACATTGGTCATCTGCGAAATCCAGATCTTCTAGAGTCTTCTTATCGATCCAGCACATTTCTGTCTTCTCACTGCATAAGCACAGCCTGACGCATAATCCAGTTCACAACAATTAAGAATATCATCTATGATAATAGATGGCCTTGTCTTATTCCTGTATTCACTTAGAACGCTTCGCTGAGTTTCCCGTTGTGAATCACTTGGCATGTGCCAGTATATAGTTGTTGAATGAGGCTGATAAACGTTCGGGGCATTGCACGCCACAGTGCTGAAGTAGTTTCCAAATTACCTCTCTGTCAACGCTGCCTGTTGAAGGCCTTTTCGAAGTTGATGAAATTGAGATGAGTGTGGCATAACTGCCATTCTATGCTTTGTTCGATGATGACGATGAGCAGAGTTTCGATTTGGTCACCCACCCTATCGTGTAGTGGTGTGTTAATGCATCCAGTGCCATTGCTGAGCTTTTTTCTAAATTACTTATCTTCGTGCGGTCAGTCATTCTTACCTCAGATAAATTCTTATGCTCTGACAATCTAACTACACCCGATCTACTAGTTTGACCTATGTAGTTGACTTAACTCCTTTAACCTACAGAGCTTGTCCCTGAGTGAGTTTGTAGGTTTTAATGTCACTCTACTACCAATCATATCAAGAGATGAGAAATAGTGGAATCATATAAATGAGGTTGGAAAGTTATGTGAGTAACTTGATATGATTATGAACAATCAGTTGCACTCAAAACGTTATCACTAAATTCTTTATTATATTCATTCACGTATTATTAATTTGCGTTAATAATTCCCGATGCAGTCGTGAGTAATTCCATTTCATTTTGAAATCGAGTGATGTTTCACTATCTGTGGACAGAGCATAATTGTTTCATTTTTATTACAATAAACTTGTTATGATATTATCATCTGATAGATAGTGCTATTGATTTTTAGTAGACTTTTTAATGAATTCACTGTGTGTGTTTTAACTTAACCATTATTCAAATTTTTTTCTCAGTTCTTCTACAAGTTCGACGATCGTACACGCGCTTGACTCATTTTCGAGGTTGTTCCGATGATCTCCAATCTCTTCACATTTTGTATGGTGTAAAAAGTTCTCAGCAGTGATCAATCCTTATTTCCTTCTATTTTCAAAAATCAACTCTATCTTCTTTGAAATTGCAGATTACCTCACTGTTTCGAATAACCCTATCCATTGTATTGAAAATCCTATGTCACTATTATGTTTCAAAAACCCTTTTTATTCCCATTTTTTAGTTATCAATAAAAATTTCAAATCCTTCCAAATATAATAGAAATCATCTTTGAAATTTATCTTTGTTTGTATATGATGACTTTGTAACATTCGGGGATTTTCACGTATCCACTTTAAATGATGATAATGTTTAACAGTAGTTAGAAAGTCGTATAGTATCAGTCACGCTACTTCAGGTTTTCTATCACCTCTTTGAATCATATGGTATGAATTACCAATTTTTTTTATAGAAATTAAATTTCCAGGGGCAACAAATCTGCTGCTATAGATAGAGCAATCTGTGAGCAGTAATTCTTGGATTAAACTGTAATATCTAATTGTCTCTAGTTTCCTCTTCCCGATGAAGAAATATTTCTTCATAGTTAATTATTTGGCAGACAACGTTATTATACTTCTGTAGACTTCTATTGTTAAGTTGTATGTTTTCATAATTGCCGTCGACTTAATGTTATGACCAAATTTGTTATGTTGTTTGTATTCAGAATCACAGTCTTCCTAAAATGCCTAGCTGTCTTGGATTATCGGTGCTGTAGTATATTCCTATACATAATTGATATGATTATGAACAATAATTTTTTGTTCGAAACGTCATCCGGTAATTAATACTGTTTCACTATGTGATACATCTGATGAAGAAACTAGTATGGAATTACTGCTGCATGATTTTATTCCGTGGTTCTTGTTGGATTCATCCCCTGTCACTTGGCACTTTTTCTGTGAAATATAATGAGCACTCATTGTTTGCTGGTGTCCATGCCAATGCTTAACGACTAAGTCCCTCTTTTCCCATATCTTGAAGCAGATTTGATACATGTTTTCAATTCATGTCGAAAATCAGTAGCAATTTTATCCAAACATTGTCATAAGCCACGTGTAACTGATTGCAAATGTTCATCGATTTTCTGAATTTCAACATCATCGATACTTTAGTCACCAGAAAAGTTCTAGTTAACTAACTAAGCATTGATATTTTGTGTCCAACTTGTCTGTTCACATGACAAATTTGAATGTGATTCGCTATTCACGGAAGTAGTAAATTGCTATTATTACTATAACACTGTAGTGTGCTTACGTTTTGATATAGTTATAGTGGATTATCATAAATACGTAATTGAAAGTCTTGTATTGTTCAAATTAAGTTTATCTAGTTTCTTAGTAATAGGTCGAAAGTACATTGGGCTTAAGCTAAGCAGCACTATCGCTACGGAAACTTTGAAGCTCTGTATACTGCATTTGTGTTCACGAAATCGTCCGAAACACATGTCTTTGCGGATTACACTGAATATAACCTAGTGATGAAGGTACCTGAAACGAAGGTGTGATGCAAAACAAGATTCCAGGTCAAGTTGTCCTTTGGTTATTTGTTCGCGTTTCACATTCGTGGCATTTCATTTCCGTGATAACTCTTATACCTTCCCAAGTTTACTGATTAACCGTATGCCTGGAAATGAACGAAGGTTAGACTTATGGTTGGTGACAGGAACCCGGAAAAAGTACACCCATAACCACTGAGGAACGAAAGCAAGGGAACAAACTTATAATCCACTGGAATTGGAAAGATTACTCATTTTGATGATGCTGGCGAATTAAAGTCATGGGCCATTCCTCTGGGTATTTTTTTATCGGTGAAAGCAGGAGTAACACTGGGGACATAGGATGTCTGCGCCATGTTCGAGCGAAATATATGGCATAGAAGTGCTTATAATCTGTAAGAGGAGATAGAATGGATGTCGACTGTCCAAATAACAGTTTGAACAACTGCGAACAGTAAAGGAGAATAGTGTTGTTTTTGCAGGGGTTGGGATATCACCTGGACGCTAAGACTGAAGCAAGTGGTTGTTTGAAGTGAACACACCACAAGGTAGTCGAGCAGCGTGCCCATTGTTTCCGGTGACCAAAACACGTTTATACTCCATTCGATGCTTTTGGATTGTGAAGGTCATGGATGTGTACCATAGGTTTGGAATCATGGTTTTCCAGCTGTCGTAGGTGTAGACCGAGATGTTCACCAGTCAATCGGGTTGTAGGCGCCAGACGTTGGAATTCTAAATTTTAGTTTTGTGAGGAAGAGGTGTGGCCGTATGAAGGTAGTGGATAGTACTTAGCTGGTAGATGTTATGGATGCATGGCCACATGAGATTATTTCTGGGAGAAGACCGAAGTCCAGCTATCCTCAGTTGTACGTGGTTGTTTATTGGGACCGAAATGGACACAAAGTCAAATAACTAGGTCAACCTGAAGAATGTGAAGATATTTTATTGAACACAGGGTTGAGAAGAGAAGCAGAAGTGGGTTCAGTTCACTATATAGTGTGAGGAGCCTTGAAGATTCATTTAAAAACACCTGAAAGGTCGCCGGCGAGTTTGACACTCAGCAACTGAAGGACGAAGCTATAAACAAAACTTTCACAGCAGTTATCAAAGTAAAGTGAGAGTCATTGGGGGAACTTGTGGAAGGGTACAGGAAGTTTGAGAAAGCTACATAGAAAAAACCCCATATAGACATCTTAGGCAGCGCAGTGAACAAAGTATTGGATAAAAGTTCGGTTAAAGACTAAAGATGGTTTACGACAAACTGGCACAACAGTCTGCAGTCAAGAGAACAAAAAAGTACTTAATCGCTATCCGGAAAGAGATCAGCGGCGATGGAGAGAGAGTGCAAGGCGTGAAAGCAGCTGGCAAGAGGAAATAAATTCACCTGGTCGAAGTTCTAAAGAAAAAACTTGGGTTGGAATAATAATTCTATCGACCGTAGGCAAAACACTAATCATCACTGTCCTTCAAATACTAGAAGATTCTACGGCTGGAGCTTTTACCTGGAATAGTCTACATCCAGGAGTAACGAGTCGTGCGCGGATCAGACGGTTACGCTGCACAGCAACATCGAATAGAACATAGGGTGGTTGTCAGCCTTATTTCAAACACGAACTTTGTAAGCGACTTCAACCTCGAAATAATTTGGCAATTGCTTTGGCACTAGTGTGCCACGAACCTTCACTGACTGACTTCCTACTATAGTTCACTAAAGACGACTTTGAAGTGAGAACCGGAATGAGACTGTATCCACTATCAGTGATTGTGGTGGATTGAGAGCGGACACACTCTAGCTGTCGTTGCGTTTCGCAGAGTGACTTCAATCCAATACTCTCATCGAGTTAGTCGCCAGACTGTTAACATTAGTGGTCCAATAAAGGAAAACAAGTTGGGACATAAGACTTGATGAGAATTTGTCACTTGTAGAAGTCAGCATGAGTCGAGCATTGGGGCTCACTCATAAAAGTGTGAATAGTCAGCCTATGAAATACCGTTGTTATGCGTGTAAAATGATGTCAACTACATTGAGTGTTTAGACTACCTCAGATTGTATGAACCGGAGAAGTTAAAAATCCTGGGCAACTTTTCTTTTTAATAAGATTATAGGTTTCCAGGCCGTAGGTGTTACGAACTTCCTGAAATAATTTGGTTATCCTGAAAAGCTACTTGATAATATTATCAATAGAAAGGAGCATAAGGGAAAACCAAAAATTGAAAAATCCTGGCTATCCACGATAGCCATCCCATACCGAAAGGACACAGCTGAACAACTTCAAAGATTATTTGCTTCATATAATATTAAAGTCTATGTCAAACCTTCTAACTCTCTAGAGAAGGCGTTAGTACATGTCAAGGATATAGTTCCCAGAATGGCACAAAGTAATTGTGTCTACAAGATAAAGTGTTCCGAATGTGATGCATGCTATATAGGGGAGAGCAGTAGGCAGATGAAGGTCAGAATGAATGAACATAGACTATGCACGAAACGTCCACCTAGAAATGAAGTGGAACTAAAAAGTCTGGAAAAAAGATCGGCTATAGCAATGCATGCTATAGAAAGCGGACATAAGATTGATTTCGACAATGTCGAAATTCTTGGAAGAGGATTTCATTCACATAAAGAAAGATTGACTTCTGAAGCCTTGCACATCTTAACCACATCGAATGCAGTGAATAGGAAGGATGGGATAGACTTATCACCTATATGGCAAACTCTTATGAAGCAAGACAAATGAAAAAATCAATCAGCACTCTATGAGCCTCCATGACCTTTTAAAACATGTTTATCAAATATGAATTCACGTATTTTCCATATGACAAATAACATACATACACACACACACACTCATACAAAACTAATCTATACAAATTAACCATACAAGAATGAACACAACATCAACTTGACATTAGTCATTACAAAATATGTGATGACTGCTTACATATTTTCTATTGGTAAAAATGTCCATAGACAAATGACCTTCAGACAAACTGACTGTAATGTATGTAAAAAAATTTTTGACTATATATTTTGATGATTATTAAAATCCGAATAAATCTGCTGAAGAAGCTGTGGCTTACACAGCGAAACGTTCAGAAAAATCTTGTTTTGATTTTCTTAACACGCTGGGATTAATTTAAATTATTTATAATGAACTTTTCTTTTTACTTGAATGAGTTGTAAAACAAGTAATATGAATAGCAGTTACTAGTTGGAAGTATCATAATCTCTGCTGGAATAGGAGGAACATCGTATGACTTAAGCCAGCATAGATGACATCTTTAAGGTATGTAATTGCCAAAGTTCATGTTTTGGTGTATTATGAGTAAGATTAAGAGGATCATTTGTCAATACATATACATTGTTAGAAGACGGATAGGGCCTGGATTGACACGAGTAAGTAACCAACCACTTAAGCATCACGGATCCAAGCGAGTTTATAATTTTCAACGGCGTTTACTCCTGTGATACGTGATTACGTCAATGCGTATCATTTTGTTTAGATTCTTTCTTGACCTTAGAAAGCACACGAATAAGAACAGAATATATTAATTTCCGTAATAAACTGTACTACTTCATATTGAGTTCATTATCAATGAGATCCCTGTGTAACACATGCCGCTTCCTAAACTTCAAAATAGCCAAGTGGAATTTTTCATAGGTTAGAATGCAAAATAAGCTCTCAAAGTTGTTGGAGAAAGATATGAGGGTGATGGGAAACAAGAAATTCGGTTGAACAGTGAATGGTCATATATTGTGATCTCACACAACATAACCTAGTGAGACAAATTGGACAAATGTAGTCACCATGATTAGAGACAATCTTTTGAAGACAGTGACTTTTGGAAACTTATTGAATATTTACCGCAACCACACTAATTGACTACCATTACATGTAAAAGATGGGGTTTAAAAGATTATAGCATCATATCGGACTGCTGGCAAACCATACGGGATGAAAAACCTCTTCACAAGCCACTTTCGCTTTAAGGAGAATGTAAAATGAGAATCACTGATAGTTGACAGTAACCACGTCGTGTTTTCTTTCTTGTTACCAAAGGAAAATATGGAATGTACGACGTTGAGCAGGCTGCTCAGATTACCACAGAGCTAGAGAGTTCCATTTAGAAGTGTTCGGGATCTGTCAGCGCAAATGGAAGGTTGAGAGTCTATCCCGGTCATCCAGACGGCAGCTACACTAAAGAGTTGGCTATCATGATGACACCGACAGCACCGAAGGTTCCTATGCTCTGGGGACCAATCTCCGCCAAGATAACGATAGCAAGATTAAACTTGAAAAGTAGGATTCGCACAACTGTTCAATGATAAGCTTTTACAAACACCGAGGATCAGGAGAAGAAGGAGGATTTTTGCAGATAACTGTAGGAAGGAATGAAAACACCCGTGCAATATGACAGCATTAAAATCCTAATAGGTGATATGAATTGAAGCGAAATTCAGGCATCAAAACTCAACAGAGATCCACTCATGTGTCGAGGAGCTCTCGATTGAATGAATGAGAACACCGCTCTCTTCACAGAATGCTTTTCTTTCAATGATTTGGTGATTGGGAGGCATCGTGTGCATGCATCAAGGTATGCAAAAGCAACATGGTGTTCTGCCGAATGGATACACTAAAATCAGAGAACATCATCTCAATCTAAAGAAAGTGGGACGCAGTCTGCTAGACACATAATCAAAGTGACCAGATGTGGGCTCAGACGATTGCCTAGTACATGGAACTCTCAAGCTCAAGATGAAAGCTATCAAAGCACACATCAGTAGACTACAGTTCAATTTCAACACTGGGAAACTAAGTACGAAACTACAGGAGACAACTTCTCTGAAGCCATCCAAGCAAAGTCGGAAACACTACGTAGCGTCGCTGAGGAGACCTGCGTTCAAGAACTCTGGAAGTGATGCATAAGTAAACCTGTATCCTAGTCTTAGAGAGGTAGAAATGGCAATACAAGGAATGGCTCTTTATAGGCACGTGGGGAAACCAATAGGGGACAGAAAGATGGAGAGAAATAAGATGAACCAGTAGAAAGACAGACATCGAAAACTAAAACAACAGTGAAAGGCGCTAGATAAAAACAGTAATTTTACGACAAAGGCAAGTGAAGATGGATAGGTCACCCGGAAGAGAGGCGTCTCAAAATACCACAACAGAGAAGAACATCGCCACTCGGAAAGCGATCAAAACAATGAAGAGAAATGAAAGAAACCTCATTATCAAAGAGGAAAAAATAAAGGACATCTGAATTGGTCAATACCTGCAAATTTTTGGACGGAAACAGTAGTTTTGAATACTACCAAAACTCGAAAGCAGCAGGACCGGACGGAATTCCCTCTGAAGTACTGCAACGGATCCATAGATCACAGTAAATGTGCTCAAGCCACTATTGCAAAAAGTTAGGAAAGAAGGAGAGGTACCTACTCATTGAAAGAAAGGCTGCCTTCTCAAACTACCAGAGATTGCCAACTGCCCTCAATCTGCAAGACCGGGACCGGCTAGTAAACTAGCGAGGTACAACCGTTTTAAGAGGAAAGACGAGGAATGGTTCTCTACGGACGCCTGGATGCTAATCGAGGAGACGAGGATGGTGAGAGAGAAGATAATTCAATGCATAGATAGAAAACAGAAGAGGAAGCGAAGTTCAGTGACATCGTACTGAAAAAAGACGTGAAGAAGAAAGCTAGGAAAGACAAAAGGCAATTCTGCTACACACCAACAACTGAAGTAGAATAGTCAGGCCGCAGGTAAAACAGACCTCAGAACACTATACCAGACAACCAGGTCTCTATCGGAAAGAGATCAACATAGGTGATGAAACCAATAAGGAGTGGTCTTGAGATCCCAATTGCCACAGGGGAGAAACAAAAACGAGTTAAACAGTGATCTGATCGACCGTCACTTGCAGCTCGTCGAGAAGAACCATCAACATCAGACACACAGGTACCTGTCAGTTGACACTAATCCTCCAGAGAAAGTAGAAGTATTGAATGCGATCAAGCTCTTGAAGTCCGGGAATGCAGCAGCAATGGATGAAATTGACCCGATGCACTGAAAAAGAACCCAGAGACTGCGGCAGATGTACTCACGTCATTATTGTAAAAGGTTTGGAAGTTAGGAAAGAAAGGCACACACAGACTGGAAGAAAAGCTACCTTCTCAAACTGACAGAGACGGGCGACTTAGGCCTCCGTCTGAAAGAACTGGCATGCAATAAGGCTCTTGTCCACGCCAAGTAAAATACTGAGTCGCGTCATCTTGGAGAGAATAAAAGATGCACTGAATGCAGAACTCCGCTCGTAGGAACAAGCTGGATTCACGAAAGGAAAATCATGCGCTGATCACATTGCAACTCTGCTCATCGTCATCATCGAACAAAGCATAGAATGGCAGTTATACCACACTCATCTCAATTTCATCAACTTCGAAAAGGCCTTCAACAGGCAGCGTTGACAGAGAGGTAATTTGGAAACTACTTCAACACTGTGGCGTGCAATGCCCCGAACGTTTATCAGCCTCATTCAACAACTATATACTGGCACATGCCAAGTGATTCACAACGGGAAACTGATCTCACTCATGCCACCACTTCGAAGGTTTCGATAAGGCTGGCTAATACCACAGATGATATTCCTGATTGCGTCTGAGAAGATTATACAGCTGGTAGTGATGGATCAGAAGAAAGGGAGTGCTTTTTTCACGTATTTGACAAATCGCTGTTTTTGTTGTGTTATTCACTTCAAGAACATTTTTTACAACTTTATCTTGACTTTGGTCTGTTAAGTTTGGATTTTAACCACTTACATAGTCTATATTGGGTAAATTGTCTTGGCTGTTTCCAGTAGAAGTTCATTATGTCAAAAGTACCACATAAATGTAATAGGGCGGAGTGTTACTTTTTGGTAGATGATGGAATACAGTGTAATAACTGTAAAAAGTGGTATCATAAGATGTGTACTGGATTACGTCCAGCTGCATACAAACGTTGTAGTGCTCCAACATCCCACTGGATGTGCAGAATGTGTTGCTCCCCAAAGATGACTTTAATAAGGGAGGCTCACGAACTACTGTCTAAAGCCATGGAACTTCTTGATGATAGCGTGGCTAGTAAGAGTGACACGGACTGCCCGTCTGAAGAAGACTCAGTAAGTGCCATCATGAATGCTATCACACCGGCGGTTACTATCCCAGTTACCCCGGAATTAAAACCTACTAGGTGTTCGAAGCGTCTTAGTGAGCGATAAGGTAACAAAACGGAAGCTGATAACAGCGTCTCAGAACCAGCGAACACTGTAAGCGAATTTCACCATGAAGGTGGCACAGACACTGATCTTGATTGTACCATCAAAATCTGTACCAGCCCTGAGAAGCAACTGCAGGCAGATGATAAGTGGGTAACAAAAGTAAGCAATCGGAAGAGATATAGTAATATTGATGGTAGGCAAACGTCTGTCACCTGTAGCCAGGCTGCATGAATAGCGGTGAGAAAAGATATAGCCACTGCTAAATACGACAAGCTCTCCTTAGACTCTAACATAATTGTTGGAAATTTAGAAGAGTCCAAAGAATCTGATCCCGTGAAAAGGCACGATGACGACCTTAAATTAGTGAGTAGTATTATAAGGAAGATGCTCCCAGCGAATTTCCCTGGAGTATCGATTAAAAAGCTGATTAGAATAGGCAAAAGAGATGATGAACGTTCTAATCAGCGTAGCTTGCTTAAAGTAGTCTTAGGTTCTCCTGATGAACGGAATCATCTACTGGCTAATGTACACGACCTTGCCGGGTCAGGAATTTCAGTCAGACCTGATTTATCTCTTGAAGACAGACTTGAACGAAAAGAAGTTTTGTCCCAGCTAGAAACAAGACATAAAAACGGTGAGACTAACCTTAAACTGGTGGGTTTTCAGATAGTCAGGTCTTGGAAACGTATGCTTCCAAGACCTGTGTGGATAAGCCAGACCGCATAGGAAGCCTGAAGGTAGTGTACGCTAATATACGTAGTAACGGGAACAAATTTCACGAGCTAGGTGTATTAGTGGAAGACCTTAGGCCAGGTATTGTGGCCATTACTGAAACATGGCTGGTTTCTGGATTAGATGACACACCTGAGCTATGCGGATTTAGTTGCTTGCGCAGCGACAGGGTTAAGGGTCGTAGAGGTGGCGGGGTTGCTCTGTACATCAACAACTCCCTACATGTTCGTTCCGTGAAATGTGAAGCGCATGACAGTGGGACAAGTGAGGTAATTAGCTGTGAAGTAAGCTTTGCAACTGGCACTCTACTCATTGGAGTTCTGTATAGAAGTCCCTATTGTCAGTGTGATGACTTTATTTTGCATCACCTCAAACAATGGAGTAAACACAGTAGCTGTCTTATTCTAGGTGATTTTAATGCACCTCATATAGACTGGGTAACTGTCACATCTCCAGGACCCGCTAATAAGTTTGACAGCCGGCTACTCTTGACTACCATGGAAAATGCCCTGACACAACATGTCTTAGGTAGTACAAGATTCGGTTCTACCCAAGGATGTTCCTTGCTGGACTTAGTGCTTACTCACGAAAACGACGACGTGGATGGTCTAGTTATTCATCCACCTCTAGCAAACAGTGATCATGGGGTGTTAGATTTTAACTTAAAGGCTGGCAATTTAGCCAATTTTAAACCCAAATCCCGACCTAGTGTTCGGCATGCTGACATTGTCGCTATAAAGGAGCGTGCTTCAACTGCCGACTGGTCAGTCAATATTGTCTCATCCATTGAAGATGAATGGGAGAGATTTAAGAATACACTTGAGAGGGTTACCACTGATTTCATTCCCTGGAGGGTTCCTAAAAGGCCAACAAATCGGCCACCATGGATAAATAGACAAGCTATAACACTCCTAAGGCGGAGAAAAAGGTTCTGGAATCTCTTTGTTTCTACTGGGCTACAGCAGTCCCGGCTGAAATACTGTGAAACCAGAAACCAGTGTAAAACTTTGATTCACCAGTCAAGCATAGCTTACGAAACCTAGTTAGTTAAAAGTTCACCAGGCTGCCCAAAAACTCTTCTCATATATCAAGAGAAGAACACGTAGGAGTGATGCTATCCCACCTCTTATGCCTGAAGATGACCAGACAAACATGGCTGAGGATAACTTGACTAAGGCTGAGGCTTTGTTCAAGCACCTTAGTCAAGTATTCTCTGATAATATTGATACCAGCTTTGTAACTTTTCCAGAAGGTAACTTGAAAATGGCACGCTCATACATTGGAAAAGATACTGTCCTAGAGTGGCATCTAAGGCTCAATCCTGGTAAGTCCAGTGGCCCTGATGAACTCCATCCACGTATATTAACAGCACTGGCTGAAAACATAGCCGAGCCATTGTCGGTAATCTTCAATATGTCTCTGGACCAGTCTAAATGTCTAAGAGACTAGAAAGATGCCATCATTAGTCCGGTCTTCAAAACCGGATCTAGAAACTTAGTTCAGAACTATCGTCCTGTTAGTTTGACCAGTATTGTTGTTAAACTACTAGAAAGAATAATTAGTGACACTATCATTCAGTTCATTAAAGGGAACAAACTTTTCGCTGTGGAACAGAATGGTTTTAGAGCAGGTCATCGACCTTAGCAAGACGTTTGACAGAGTTTCTCATTTAGGTCTTCTAGTAAAGTTAGGTAGTCTGGGAATCAATAAAGTGGTTTCCGACTGGATTCAAGACTTTCTAAAGGACAGAAGACAAAGAGTACGAGTTAACGGGGTTTAATCAACATGGGAATCTGCTAAGAGTGGCGTTCCTCAGGGTACAATTCTAGGCCCACTTCTTTTCCTGATTTATGTGAATGAGATTCCATCGGTAGTTAAGTCATCCTGCTTACTGTTTGCTGATGACATCAAGATATGGAGGGCTTTACACGATGACAGCGATCAACTTGCTTTGCAGGGAGATTTAAACTTGTTAAGTGATTGGTGTAAGTACTGGGCGTTGGAGATTAACTTAAGCAAGAGTGTAGTTATGCATGTATCTCATAGTCACGTGCACAATTACTCAATGAATGGCATTAGTCTCCCAGTTGTCACTGAGTACAAGGACTTGGGAGTGGTTGTGCAGCATCACTTGAAAACAGCAACAAACTGTAGAGCTGCAGCCACTAAGGGTTTTCGAATATTATGGGCCATACGCAAGGCTTTTGCGAGCTTTGACGCTGATATATTTCGTATATCATATCCGACTTATATCAGACCTCATTTGGAATATGGGATCCAGACAGCGAGCCCGTGTTTCAAATACGAAATAGACTTATTAGAAAGGGTGCAAAGAGTAGGAACTAAGCTAATAAAGGGTTTCTCAACCCTCTCATATGAGGAGAGGTTAGGTCGACTGGGTTTATTTCCACTGTCATACAGACAACTTAGGGGTGACCTAATACTAGCATACCGTATCCTAAGAAATGATTTTGGAGCTAATTTATTTCTTCCTTCTAGCACCAACCAATTGAGAGGACATCACCTCAGGGTTCAAAAACCACGGTCGAATCGTCTGCGTCTGGAGATCCGTTTTTCGCATCGAATTGTGAACCATTGGAATTCCCTACTGGAACACGTCGTATCAGCGCCATCCGTTGATTCATTCAAGGCGAGATTGGACCTCCTGTGTGCAACAAATCGAAAGGATTAACACAGGTATATAGCGTACTATCCTAAATAAACCGTAAACTGTGAACTGTAAATGCACACGTCAAACGGCCAAGACGACTCTACATTTGGATAAATTTCTAATACTGTCCCAATTCGAAGATCTACAGGAGAGAACCAAAAATTTGCCAGAGGAAGAAACAAAGATGAGACTTCAAGTGATTGTAGATAAGCAGAAGGGAATGAAGATACGTAACAATAACAATCACCGATCACCATCAACGGGAAGAATTTGAAGGAAGTTAATTATTTCACCTATCTAGGCAACACCGTTTCAACTACATACGTCACAGATAAGGATGTCGAAGATAGGATCGAAAGTCGAGACAGACTGTGATATCAGTGTATGAATCTGCTGCAGTTAGCTGGAGGAACCATGAATGAAGATTTCAAATTTGATGGCACACTACAGACAAGTGGATGGGGTAGTGGTGATGCATTACCTACATCAAGTTTTGCAGCATAATAAGTTCTCTTGATGGCTTTGTCGAGTCTTCGTTTGACTACTTCCTGTACATCATCTCCTTTGAAAGGCAAGCTGATATAGACAGGTTTCTTCGGAACTGTTTGGATTGTTTTGCAGCGGGTGTTTTCTTTAGAGTATTTATTAATGAACTCAGGATATCCATTCTTAGATAAGATATCCTTCAGGGATTTTATTTCATACTCAACAGTACTGTCAGAACAAATTTTTCGTGCTCTATTGAACAGTGTTCTGACTAAGTTCTTTTTATACTGGATTGGAACAAAACTCTTGAAATGCATGTACTGTCCTGTCCATGAGAACTTTCTAAATATAGATCTTTCGATTGTGCCGTCATTCATTTTCGCCAGAAGAACGTCTAGGAATTTGAAAGTATCATTTTCCTCATGTTCTACTGTGAAATTGAGATTTGGATGGCATGAGTTGAATTTCATCAGCATGTCTTCGGCTTTTGATCTGCTTCCACAGGCAATAAAAATGTCGTCAACATATCTTAGGTATAGATCCGTTTCTTGTATATGTTGTTGCAGAGTACCGGTTTCTAGGCGTGACAAGAATAAGTTAGCGAAAAGTGGTCCCAAGGGGCTTCCCATTGCGACACCATCAACTTGACGGAATAAACGCCCGTTGAATTGGAATTGGACATTTTTAGTACATAAAAGTAGCAATTTCCATTCCAACGTCGGATTCCACTTGACCGATGGCTTGTCTAGTGATGTCACTTGATGGTTTCCTCAGAGTATGGCCAGCCAATCCATCTCCATTTCTTCCTGACTATTTGTTTCACAATCGGTTCCTAGTTGGTTCGCTCCCAGAGATCCCTGTTGCTGATCTTTTCTGACCGGCCATCTGATCTTGAGTATTGAGCGATGACAACTGTTAATGAAGGTCTGAAGTTTGTTTGAGATGCTCATTATGACGCGCAGTGCAAGTCTCTGATCCGTATAGTAGCACTGACTGACTTCACATTGGAGTTGAAAATCCGGATCTTATTTTTGATGCTGAGTGCTGTTGACCTCCACATAGACTTGGGAGTAGTGAAAGCTTGTCTTGCTTTTCCGATTCTTGCTTTGATATCCTCATCAGTTCCGTTCACCTGTAGTTGAAACGATGCTTCCCAGGTAGGTAAAGGAGGTTGTTTCTTACAGGTTCCTTCGATTTATGCTGATCGTTGTCTGTTGTTGTTGTTCTTGTCCAGGAATCTCCATTACCTCTGTTTTCTCTATGTTCACCGGAAGTCCTATCTTTGATGCTTCTTCTGCCAACTTGTTGCTTTTCGCTTGCATACCTTCCAGTTTGTGGGAAATCAGACATATTTCATTGGCGAAGTCCAGATCCTCCAAATCCTAGCATGTTTAAAAATATTGAATATGATGTTCTCTTTACATGATATGGTGAGGGAGGAAACAAAGATTGCATGGAGATAAGTTGGTGTTTGCAATTATGAAAGTAAAACAAAGAAGCAACAGGACCATAAATATAACAGAAATAATAAAAGTAAAACTTGAAGGTATATAAGGATGGATGGAGGAGAATGTTTATTTGCTAGATGAAAAAAGGTTAGTCAATTCTTGCCTGACACTATTTTCATCACATAAAATACGTGCCAAGTATGGTATCATAGAATTTTTATACCTAGACGTGCGAGCATACAGTTTTCTGAAGTTACTTCTTTTCGTACCTGAGGAGATGCAAGGTGAAAGCTTAGGGTAAAGTGGATGCTCCAAGTCAGAAAAAATCCCTTTAGCAAATTTATTGCACGAAGTCAAGTACCTATCGACAACGACGTTAACTATGTGGTCCTACTGACAGTCTTCAGCATTCTACGAATTGTAGCATAGTCCTTTTAAAGCAAACCAGGAAAGAATAAGAGTGACCAATAAAGAAGAATAGGTAGGATGCAAGAGTTTATGAACTGTAAGAGGAGGGTTTGAGTTATACCCGAGTGCCTTAACTTCTGAATGTAAAATGTCAGGTGGAATATTTTACTGGAGATCGTTAAGAAATGGGAAGACCAGGAGAGATCAAAAGAGAGAATAAGTCCAAGATACTTAATTTCTGATTTAATTCCTATATCATTGTCGTCAATCTCACAAATGTCATGAGAATCAACAACTACTTTTAACTGTCTTTTACATCTTAAGCTCAAATTAACAGTTTGACACTTAGAAGGATTCAGTTTGAGAGCGTTAGACTCAGACCATTTACTGACTCCCGACAGGAAGCTATTTATTTTGGTAGAATCTAGCTGGGAGTTAACAGCCATTGAAACTGTTAAATCATCAGCGTACTTCACAAAGTTTATGTCATCAGAGTGAGGCAAGTCATGTAAGAAGAAAGAAAAAAGAAAAGGAGAAAGGACAGCGACTTGACGGACACCAGATTCAGTAGGCAATGAAGTGGAAGACTTCTCTTTAAATACGGTGTACTGCATTCTTTCTGAGAAATAGGACAGTAACCAGTTAACAGTCCAACATTTTCTTTGACTTGCAGCAAGTTTATCTAATAAGATGTCCGTAGGGACCGAGTCAAAAGCAGATGTATAGTCTAGGAAGGCACAACGAACAAATTTAGCCCCCTTGTCTAGACTGGAAGCAATGTTATGATATAAGACGGCAGTTGCATCCAAAGTGCTTCTACTGTGCTTATAGGCAAATTGTTTAGGGTCATTAAAGGATTTAAGCGAGGGTACAAGACTAAGTAAAAGTAATTTCTCCATAGTTTTCAAAAAAGGAGAGGTAATAGCAATGGGTCTAAATTTGACACATGCTCCAGTAAACGATTTAGGTATGGGTACAACTTTAATGTCCTTCCAAACGGCAGGCACAATATTACTGGAAAAAGATTTGTTAAATAGATCAGTGAGAGGGTGACACAGAATATCAGAACATTTTTTCAAAATAATACTAGGTACATAATCTGGACCTAAGCTCTGGGAAGCGTTCAGAGACTTGAGGCACTTTTGAACATCATTTGTGTTAAAACCTGGAAAGGGGCTATTATTAACACTAGTGATGCTGGGAAGCATGCCATTTCAGGGAGAGTAAATAAAAGATTTATTAAGAGTACACACATCAAAAGAATACGGAATATTCTTTATCTGCTTACCACTAGTGATCGCCTTAAATAGTTTCCACATATTAGAAGCATTTTTGCAGGATATGAATTTATGGTTATATGTAACGTTCAACCTCTTCATTTCAGACTGCATGAGGAAGTTAGTTCTTTTTACACCACTTTTATCTTTCATTTTATATAGTTTTTCCTTCTCTCTACGAAGCTTTTTAAGTTGAGGGGAGGAGAAACGGTCAAATTTGACGAGTAGTGTTTCTTTTGGACAGCAGATTTCAAAACAGAATTTCAGGTAAGATGTAATATTAGAGATAGTGTCGTCAAGTGAAACATCATTAAACAGATCCCATCTTGTGTAACTGAGCATGTTTCTAGGATGATGTACGTTCTCATTTGGAATTATATTCAACTGCAGTAGCCAAATCCAAAACAAAAGGTGTACACAAAGTTGTAACAAGGCCTTGGATATCTCATTTGTCAACCATTCCAAACTGCCAGTTGGTCAGAGGACTAACTTAATTTACTCCCTTTGAACTAACCCAAATGAAACCCTCTTCCATACCTCACTCTACAAAAGAGTCGCAATTAAACTTAACATTGAAGCTCGCTTAGTCCGGCTTCACTGACCCTTCTGGTTTCTATACTTAGTAATTCATTTACATCAAATTATCTATATATTTGTCTTGTCATTCTTCTTAAGTTTACATTATTCACTACTAACTGTATTTTATCATTATTATTATTATTCGACCACACCGAACGAATAACGAGTGAAAGCATTGACTTCAGTTGCAGCAGCACCACAGCTTTGACATATCACTAACTGCAAATCACATAAGCGATTTAGCACACCACTTGCCTTGGAGCCATCCAAAACTATGTCATTCGAGTGGCGGGATAAACTACGCAGAAATCTACCCTCAGATTATCAGTATTATAGCTGTGCTACCTGTCGTATCTGGAGAGGCGGTTTATGAAAATTTGTAATTTCCAGTGGTAAGGTTGTAATGCGCACACCTGCAATTCAAATAGGTGGTGAGGCTGGCCTCTTGTTGCTGTCTCCCGGGCAGTACGGTCAAGCAAGACCAATGTTACTTCTATTCCAGGTACCCCAAGAAGAAATCAACTTCAATGGTAAGAGCACTCGGGGAGTAATATACGCACGCTTGTAAGAAGTTGCAAAACAGCCGAATCACACTAGCAGTTCCCTGATTCACCAATATACTATTCTGCCTGGTATCCTGACGAAAATCCTATCTCTTGGTCTTAAGTTCTGTACTATTTCTTCCACGGTTTTCAAATATGACACAAAGGTGCAATTCAAAAATCTTGCCGTTCGGAGACACAGGACTTGCTTTCAACGTCTTATGAAAAACTCGGACAATTCAAGTCTACTATGCGGCATTGTTAATTCCAATACAAGAGAAAGTAGTGCAGTTAAAGATATATGATAATACATGCATGGAAAATATAACTAAATCAATTGATTTAGAGATTCTGAAGTTTGTCCCCTTATATCGAGGGGACCGATTTAATGTTTTCTGTTTTATAATAATAATTGGTCGATTTTGACGGTAATGAAGTTTTAACATCAGGCAATTGCAAACAGAGAGGCTAGGATATAGAGAGTGTAATGTTGTGGAAAATTTACAAGAAACGGAATTACGTCCATTTTTATCGCTTATATACATGAATATCCAATGATTTCTAGTTTATATCGTCCTATATTGTTGCATAAAAAGTGTCCCTTTTCGGCACACATGGTCGGCATGCTAATTTGAGCTACCCTAAATGCTACAGAAATCTTCCCTAAAGATAGGGTTGATAGGAAACTGGAGTAATCTCATGCAACACTCAATGCAACGCAATGGATATCCCGGAAGGTTTATTTGGAGAAACATGGAGAAGAAAACTACTCGAAAGAATACACAGCTCAACAGTTGTGCTTTCAAAGGTCATACTAATGCCGTACTACTGTATTTAATACCCACGGACTAACGCTTAATATTTTCCATAGAAATGATTCAAGGATAAACTAGTGCCTGTATCTATCTCGATGTGCATCGACTCGTCCATATGTGATGCTGACTACTTAGGAAATTGTAAGTGTTCTCCTGAAACGTATAACTGAACACTACCCAGTTTGCTTGATAAAAACGAGCAAAGGATGACAATGTGTATTCGAAAATGTTATGTTAAACTTCTTTCTTTATCTTGATTACAGTGTGGTCGTGTGATACAGGCAATTCGCTCCAACGGAATATGATTCTCACAGTAAGAATCATTGAATTTTCTGGTTTTATCGTCCGAATAGCAGCCCCACAGTTCATTACAGCATTAGCAACAGAATACTTTGTATATTTGAACATTTTATTTCATGTCGTTTAATCGAAACTAAAATCACAGGCTCAGTGATTGGTTCAAGAATATAAACTGTATAGGTATAAATAGCTTGGAAATATACCTTGGCTTCCATGTTTCGCCTTCTGCTGTTAGAACAGTATTGTTCTCTTTGTTTAGTTCGATTTTAATTCATTCCACATCATTTCATCTACGCATCTCCATTGTTATCATCACCACACCTCCAATTTTTTGACAACACTTAACCTACTTTTAAAATCATAATAGCAATCAATCAGCTTTAAAGATTTTGTGAATCATACACTTCAACTCCGTCTACTTAAATATAATGTTGATTTTCAAGTATTGGTTTGTGCGGATTCTGTTTGATTGGTTGGAAGATTTCATCATGAGCTGACATTGGTTAGAGTACTATTGGGAAACCAGCTGGGAATACTGGACAGCCGTTTCGTCCTAGTTTGGGACTCTTTGGCTGTACGCGCCAACCGCTACGCGCCGAACCCAGGATCTTCTTGTTACAAGGTGAGCTCGTAGACCATTAAGACACTGGGACCCAATCCAATGGCCAATGAACTCTAACTTCTGCCAATTCACGACATAGCACGACCATTTAGCAATGTCTTCGATGAGAAAACTGTACTCACCTTCGACCTGCTGTACGCTACTGATCACGACTTTCCACTAGAACCCCAGATAACTGTCTGAATAGGGCCAGTCACTAGTGAGCATCAGATCATGTTAACGATCTTTCTTATCATATGTATATAAACTAAGGGACAATTTTTTTAGTGCTACTTGATGACTTTTTCAGAAATATATAAACACCAAGTGAACACCTTGAAAGCTGAAGTTGTTGCAAAGAAATATTCCTGCCTTGAACAAAAACTTTGTCTATCTAAATGATTTCAAATCAATTTCGAAACTATGAAAGCATAAGTTGTAGGTTAGATCAGAGAAGTTTACTGAAGTTATTATAAGAATTAAAACAACTTGTGCATAGCAACATTTTATATATTATTAAATTCGATTCCCACAAGTTTTCATGCACACTGACAAAAGTATCAATTGCATAACACAGATAACTGGAGAAAAAACTGTACTGTAGGTTAAATTACTCTGCTCTAAATAGACAAATCTTTGAAAAAGAACCAACTTGAAGGCAAAAATACAAATATTGAATAATAATTTGTATGTTGTATCTAAGACTATAGAAGACCACGGAGACGCTGGCAGATAATCAGGACGAAATCCATAATAACGAAGACTTTGACGTACAACCTATACGAAAAACAATAAATACCTCTAGTTAGAACGAGAAACACAAAGATTATGCCAGTATGTAAAAATACGACTTACTTTATGATAGTGTATACGTCTGAAAAATACCACAAGGTTAAAGTAAAGTACTAAAACATCTGCACACCATAATGGCAAGAAGATCCACCAGAATATTATAAATCTTTCATTACTTTTCAATAATAAACCAAGAATTTCCTCATCCCAAAGAACAGCTGCAATCAAGCTCCAGATGATTCCCACTATGTGAATGCAAAGCTCTAAAGGACTGATATGAAGCCAGTTAATCAGTTCATTAAGAGATATAATCATCCAATGGATTAAAAGAGTACACCATTTATTCAAAAAATGTTGACAGAATCAAACTGATTAAAATTGATGTTCAAATTCTGAAAAACAAATATGAATCAAGTTAGAAAACAACAAACGAAAAACGAGTTAAACGAAATAAAAGACATTCATCCGAAATACTAAATTATATTAGATAAACTTTTATACCCATAAATGACACTAGTTTTCCGTTCCTAAAAGACCAACAAACCGGCCACCATGGATAAATAGACAAGCTATAACACTCCTAAGGCGGAGGAAAAGGTTCTGGAATCTCTTTGTTTCTACTGGGCTACAGCAGTCCCGGCTGAAATACTGTGAAACCAGAAACCAGTGTAAAACTTTGATTCACCAGTCAAGCATAGCTTACGAAACCTAGTTAGTTAAAAGTTCACCAGGCTGCCCAAAAAGACTCTTCTCATATATCAAGAGAAGAACACGTAAGAGTGATGCTATCCCACCTCTTATGCTTGAAGATGACCAGACAAACATGGCTGTGGATAACTTGACTAAGGCTGAGGCTTTGTCCAAGCACCTTAGTCAAGTATTCTCTGATAATATTGATACCAGCTTTGTAACTTTTCCAGAAGGTAACTTGAAAATGGCACGCTCATACATTGGAAAAGATACTGTCCTAAAGTGGCATCTAAGGCTCAATCCTGGTAAGTCCAGTGGCCCTGATGAACTCCACCCACGTATATTAACAGCACTGGCTGAAAACATAGCCGAGCCATTGTCAGTAATCTTCAATATGTCTCTGGACCAGTCTAAATGTCTAAAAGACTGGAGAGATGCCATCATTAGTCCGGTCTTCAAAACCGGATCTAGAAATTTGGTTGAGAACTATCGTCCTGTTAGTTTGACCAGTATTGTTGTTAAACTACTAGAAAGAACAATTCGTGACACTATCATTCAGTTCATTGAAGGGAACAAACTTTTCGCTGTGGAACAGCATGGTTTTAGAGCAGGTCATTCTTGCTTGACCAACCTTCTTTTGGCCAGAGAAAATTGGGCAAGCTCAGCTGATGCTAATATACCGGTGGATGCCATATTCATAGACCTTAGCAAGGCGTTTCACAGAGTTTCTCATTCAGGTCTTCTAGTAAAGTTAGGTAGTCTGGGAATCAATAAAGTGGTTTCCGACTGGATTCAAGACTTTCTAAAGGACAGAAGACAAAGAGTACGAGTTAACGGGGTTTAATCAACATGGGAATCTGCTAAGAGTGGCGTTCCTCAGGGTACAATTCTAGGCCCACTTCTTTTCCTGATTTATGTGAATGAGATTCCATCGGTAGTTAAGTCATCCTGCTTACTGTTTGCTGATGACATCAAGATATGGAGGGCTTTACACGATGACAGTGATCAACTTGCTTTGCAGGAAGATTTAAACTTGTTAAGTGATTGATGTAAGTACTGGGCGTTGGAGATTAACGTAGGCAACAGTGTAGTTATGCTGGCTGGCTGGATTCAACATAGAACTTGGCACCGAATTGCAGCAGTTCGAGTTGGCACGTTCCAAATAGCACACAAAGGTGGTGGACAAGAATATGAGTGAAGAGAATCAATAGAGTTTTGACAAGTATAAGAGTGAAACAGAATGAGTAATGGTAGAAAGGAATATGAAAGATTACAGGGACTGAATACAACTGCACCATTGACAACGATTTTGAGCCATGTCACCTATTGTCTTCAGCCATTGATTCTTAGAGTCCCGAGGGCGGGCTCCAACCCTGAAGTCTGCGTCTCCCTCCCTGCCTGACTCAGTGTAACTGTCAAGGATTTCATGGATTGATGCCATGTTTTTGTTTGGCCACCGCCTACTCTTTTCCAACCTACACCTATATCAGCTAGTAATGCCCGTCGGGGGAGGCGATGGCTAGGCATGCGCAGCACGTGACCTAACCATCTCAATCTATAATACTTTATAGCCTCTTCGATTGATTTTCCCTCTTTGCCCAACACTCTACGCCTAACGTCAACATTACTTACCTTATTATACCACCTAACGCGAGAAAGAGATCGTAAACATCTGTGGTCAAAAACAGACAATCTTTTCATGTCTTCCGCTCTCAATGGCCACGTCTCACCACCATATAGAAGGACTGAGCGAACTGCTGAGCAGTACACACGTCCCTTGGTTGATAGCCGGATGTCACGCCTACGCCAGAGCCGGTGTAAGCTAGAAGTTGACGTAGTCCAGTCGTGTAGCAGCATCTTACATCTACAGGAGAGAACCAAAAAGTTGTCAGTAGAAGAAACAAAGATGAGACTTCAAGTGATTGTAGATAAGCAGAAGGGAATGAAGATACGTAACAATAACAATCACCGATCACTATCAACGGGGAGAATTTGAAGGAAGTTAATTATTTCACCTATCTAGGCAACACCGTTTCAACTACATACGTCACAGATAAGGATGTCGAAGATAGGATCGAAAGGCGAGACAGACTGTGATATCAGTGTATGAATCTGCTGCAGTTAGCTGGAGGAACCATGAATGAAGATTTCAAATTTGATGGCACACTACAGACAAGTGGATGGGGTAGTGGTGATGCACTACCTATTGGATCCCATTTTGGCAGATTTCTTTCCAAGTAAACTAGAAAAGGGACCTTTGAACAACCCTATCAGAAAATTCTCACTTCATTGCCGGTATATGGATAACACCTTTATTCTTTGTGATAATGATTCGGATAGGAACACAATAATAACTCAATTCAATGAAGTTCATTCTGCTATAAAATTCATGTGTGAAGACGAATCCCGAAATAGAATTGCCTTCCTGGATGTCCTGCTTACAAGAAAACTAGGTGGTAGTACAAAGAGAAATTTGCTTAAGGAAAGCACATGGACAGGACAGTATACACATTTTCATAGTTTCGTTCCTCTCCAGTACAAAAGAAATTTAGTAAGGACCCTCAGCCACAGAGTTAAAGCTATATGCCGAGACGTGGTAATTGAAGATGAAGTAAGGATTGCATATTACACCCTAATTAAGGATAACTATCCTGAAAAGTCCATCAAGAAACACATGACCAAGAAAGCAGAAAAGGACTATTCTCCATCTGTCAATAAGAAGCCTTTATGACTGCAATTAAGGGGTGTGACACACCCAGTGACAAGTTAAGGAAATCTATTCAAAGAAGTTTTAATGCTGGTAAACTACAAGTCATATTTCCCACATGACTGATGGTGATTCCTCGATTGAAAGCACAAGTACCTAGACTAGCCACTTCTAATTGTATCTACCAATTTTAACTGCGCTTGTGGAGCGAGTTATATTGGCAGTTGCTCTAGGAACTTGATTTTTCTTTCTCTCTGGTGAACATGTACCAGTGTGGCTAAGTAAAGGTGTAGTAAAAACCATCGACAGTTCGATATTAGACCACCTGATCCAAACTGGCCGACCACAAATCTAGCATTGAAGAATCCTTCTCTATCTTCCACCGAGTGCTAGATAAATTGCCGAAAACATCCAGGTACCGCATACTCCAAACAGCGGAGGCTATCGCGATTCGCATGAAAAAACCAGTGCTTTGTGTGCAAAAGAAGCAAGTCCAGCCACTACCACTACTACTACTGCCCTGGCCTTCAGTAGAGATCATAAGTCCATGAATTTGTATTATTATCTTTCCTAATTTTTCTGATATTCAGCGTAGTGTTATGTTGAGGCTATCGGACTGTTGTAATCCGTTCCTATTATTATTATTATTATTGGTTCGATGTTATATAAACAATATTAATGTTGTTGTTAAGGACACTAATTCACTCAATATTCTATGTATGCATACATCTAGGAGCTGATGATGAAGTTATCGAAAAGAATATTCTTTGTTCAGTAACCTTTCTGGTGAAGAATTTTAATGAGTATTTTTAATCAGTTAAGAATAGGATTGTCAACACTAATGTTAAGTCAATTCTTCTCTGTGGTTCAGAGACTCAGTGTATCAACTGAATCAGTTCCAGCAGTCTTCAGACTTCTATAAACAACTGATTTCGCTCCATACTGAAGATGAGACGGCAGGAAAGATTAGAAACTGGGAACTCTGAGAATGAAGCTGCCAGGAACCCACCGCTTCAAAAATATCCCGAGAAGGTGGAGATAGACTGGACTTACTCTGCAAAAACCAATGAGTAGGAAACGAGAACATCTAAACAGTCCTGGAGCCATCTGTGGAATAATAGGGAGAATAGGATAAAACAGAGATGTGTTGTTGCAGCTGTGTGTCCCATTTGGAACGTAGGAGAATAAAAATAATAATATTTATTATTGTTTCCTTTAATTCCTAGAGGAACATAGGGCTTCACCCGTGCGTCTCCATTGCGTTCTGTTCTCTGCTAGAGTCTTCATCTGATTCCAAGTCTGTCCACACGTTTTCATATTCTCTTCACATGACCTCCTCCAAGTCACCCCACCCTCACACTGACGACCAACTCGCCGCTTCCCTTTCGGGTTCCACTTGACCGATAGCTTGTCTACTGATGTCACTTGATGGTTTCCTCAGAGTATGGCCAGCCAATCCATCTCCATTTCTTCCTGACTATTTGTTTCACAATCGGTTCCTAGTTGGTTCGCTCCCAGAGATCTCTGTTGCTGATCTTTTCTGACCGGCCATCTGATCTTGAGTAGTATTGAGCGAAGACAACTGTTAATGAAGGTCTGTAGTTTGTTTGAGATGCTCATTATGACGCGCAGTGCAAGTCTCTGATCCGTATAGTAGCACTGACTGACTTCACATTGGAGTTGAAAATCCGGATCTTATTTTTGATGCTGAGTGCTGTTGACCTCCACATAGACTTGGGAGTAGTGAAAGCTTGTCTTGCTTTTCCGATTCTTGCTTTGATATCCTCATCAGTTCCGTTCACCTGTAGTTGAAACGATGCTTCCCAGGTAGGTAAAGGAGGTTGTTTCTTCCAGGTTCCTTCGATTTATGCTGATCGTTGTCTGTTGTTGTTGTTCTTGTCCAGGAATCTCCATTACCTCTGTTTTCTCTATGTTCACCGGAAGTCCTATCTTTGATGCTTCTTCTGCCAACTTGTTGCTTTTCGCTTGCATACCTTCCAGTTTGTGGGAAATCAGACATATTTCATTGGCGAAGTTCAGATCCTCCAAATCCTAGCATGTTTAAAAATATTGAATATGATGTTCTCTTTACATGATATGGTGAGGGAGGAAACAAAGATTGCATGGAGATAAGTTGGTGTTTGCAATTATGAAAGTAAAACAAAGAAGCAACAGGACCATAAATATAACAGAAATAATAAAAGTAAAACTTGAAGGTATATAAGGATGGATGGAGGAGAATGTTTATTTGCTAGATGAAAAAAGGTTAGTCAATTCTTGCCTGACACTATTTTCATCACATAAAATACGTGCCAAGTATGGTATCATAGAATTTTTATACCTAGACGTGCGAGCATACAGTTTTCTGAAGTTACTTCTTTTCGTACCTGAGGAGATGCAAGGTGAAAGCTTAGGGTAAAGTGGATGCTCCAAGTCAGAAAAAATCCCTTTAGCAAATTTATTGCACGAAGTCAAGTACCTATCGACAACGACGTTAACTATGTGGTCCTACTGACAGTCTTCAGCATTCTACGAATTGTAGCATAGTCCTTTTAAAGCAAACCAGGAAAGAATAAGAGTGACCAATAAAGAAGAATAGGTAGGATGCAAGAGTTTATGAACTGTAAGAGGAGGGTTTGAGTTATACCCGAGTGCCTTAACTTCTGAATGTAAAATGTCAGGTGGAATATTTTACTGGAGATCGTTAAGAAATGGGAAGACCAGGAGAGATCAAAAGAGAGAATAAGTCCAAGATACTTAATTTCTGATTTAATTCCTATATCATTGTCGTCAATCTCACAAATGTCATGAGAATCAACAACTACTTTTAACTGTCTTTTACATCTTAAGCTCAAATTAACAGTTTGACACTTAGAAGGACGCAGTTTGAGAGCGTTAGACTCAGACCATTTACTGACTCCCGACAGGAAGCTATTTATTTTGGTAGAATCTAGCTGGGAGTTAACAGCCATTGAAACTGGTAAATCACCAGCGTACTTCACAAAGTTTATGTCATCAGAGTGAGGCAAGTCATGTAAGAAGAAAGAAAAAAGAAAAGGAGAAAGGACAGCGACTTGACGGACACCAGATTCAGTAGGCAATGAAGTGGAAGACTTCTCTTTAAATACGGTGTACTGCATTCTTTCTGAGAAATAGGACAGTAACCAGTTAACAGTCCAACATTTTCTTTGACTTGCAGCAAGTTTATCTAATAAGATGTCCGTAGGGACCGAGTCAAAAGCAGATGTATAGTCTAGGAAGGCACAACGAACAAATTTAGCCCCCTTGTCTAGACTGGAAGCAATGTTATGATATAAGACGGCAGTTGCATCCAAAGTGCTTCTACTGTGCTTATAGGCAAATTGTTTAGGGTCATTAAAGGATTTAAGCGAGGGTACAAGACTAAGTAAAAGTAATTTCTCCATAGTTTTCAAAAAAGGAGAGGTAATAGCAATGGGTCTAAATTTGACACATGCTCCAGTAAACGATTTAGGTATGTATTATTATTATTATTTCCTTTAGTTCCTAGAGGAACATAGGGCTTCAGCCATGCGTCTCCATTGCGTTCGATTCTCTGCTAGAGTTTTCACCTGGCTCCAGGTCTGCCCACATGCTTTCATCTCCTCTTCACATGATCTCCTCCAGGTCACCCTTGGACGACCAACTCGCCGCTTCCCTTTCGGGTTCCACTCGAGGGCTTGTCTAGTGATGTCACTTGCTGGTTTCCTCAGAGTGTGGCCAATCCATCTCCATTTTTTCCTGCCTATTTGTTTCACAATGGGTTCCTGGTTGGTTCGCTCCCAGAGATCTTTGTTGCTGATCCTTTCCGGCCATCTGATCTTGAGTATTGAGCGAAGACATCTGTTAATGAAGGTCTGTAGCTTGTTTGAGGTGCTCTTTGTGACACGCCAAGTCTCTGATCCGTATAGTAGTACTGACTTCACATTGGAGTTGAAAATCCCGATCTTATTTTTGACGCTGAATGATGTTGTCCTCCACACAGACTTCAGAGTAATGAAAGCTTGCCTTGCTTTCCCGATCCTTGCTTTGATATCCTCGTCAGTTCCGCCTGTAGTTGAAACAATGCTTCCCAAGTAGGTAAAGGAGGTAGTTTCTTTCAGGTTTTTTCCATTTATGCTGATTGCTGTCTGTTGTTGTTGTTGGTGTTGGCCAGGGATCTTCATCACCTCTGTTTTTTCTATGTTCACCTGGAGTCCTATCTTTGATGCTTCTTCTGCCAACTTGTTACTTTTCACTTGCATATCTTCCAGTTTGTGGGAAATCAGGCATATATCATCGGCGAAGTCCAGATCCTCCAAGTTCTTTGTGTGAGTCCATTTTATGCCTGTTTCCTCATTGCCCGCTGTTTGTCGCATTATCCAGTCTACTGCAATCAGGAAAATCATTGGCGATAGTAGGCAACCCTGTCTTACTCCTGTCTTCACTTCGAAGGATTCCGTGAGCTTCCCGTTGTGGATTACTTGGCATGCAGCGTTGTCATACAACTGTTGGATGAGATGTATAATTGTCGGCGGCACCCCGTAGTAGCGAAGTAGTTGCCAAATCACCTCTCGATCGACGCTGTCGAAGGCCTTTTCAAAGTCGATGAAGTTGAGATAGAGAGGTGACTGCCATTCCAAACTTTGTTCAATGATGATCCGTAGTGTGGCGATTTGATCAATACATGACTTGTTACTCCTGAATCCAGCTTGTTCTGGTCGAAGTTTTTCATCCAAGGCTTGTTTGATCCTTTCCAGGATGATGCGGCTTAGTATTTTGCTTGGGATGGAAAGGAGCATAATTCCGCGCCAGTTCTTGCATTGACTTAAGTCTCCTTTCTTTGGTAGTTTGAATAGGTATCCTTTCTTCCAATCCTCGGGTACTTTGCCTTCTTTCCACACCTTCTCCAGTAGTGGCGTCATCAGGTCTGCTGTTGTCTCTGGGTCGACTTTCAATGCTTCTGCTGGGATTCCATCTGGTCCTGCTGCTTTCCCAGCTTTCAGCATCTTGATTGCCTTCAGGACTTCTGATTTCGTCGGGGGGTTGATGTTCACTGGTAATTCTGCTTCCGTTGTTGGTATTGTTGGGCGCGTTGTAGGTGGCGGTCGGTTTAGTAGTCTTTTGAAGTGTTCAGCCCAGTGTTTCCTTTGCTCCACTTCTTTGGTGATTGACTTTCCATTTTCATCCTTCACTGGCTTAATTTGTGACGAATTTTTGCCTGAAAGGTACCTAGTTGTTTGGTGAAGTGTTGCGAGGTCTCCTTTGCCTGCAGCTTGTTCTGCTTCATTGGCCATGGCTTCATAATACTTTCTTTTGTCTTCTCTGGCACTCTTCTTTACTCCTTTGTTCAGTGTATTGTAGCTTACATTCAACTCCTGTTTCTGTTGCTCGTCGGTGCACTGCAGAATTTTTTGTTTCACCATCCTTCTCTCCTCTATTAGCCTCCAAGTGTCCGTAGTGAGCCACGGTTTGTCCTGTCTCTTCTTTCTGCCCAGAACTTCCATGCAGGTTTCGCTCCATACTGTTTTCAGGTTGTTCCAGTGTTTTTCGACGCTGACCTCTTCACCAGTGTTGATTTGTGTCTCGGCTTTGTCCTTTATACTTGCAGTAAAGATATCCTTTGTATCCTGGTCCTTTAGTTTTTGAGTGTTGAACTTGGCTTGTGGTCTATCTGCAGCTCCTGTTTCTCTGAAAGCCTTTAATTTGAGTTGGATTGTTCCTTGTACGAGGTAGTGGTCTGAGCCAACGTCTGCTCCTCTTCTTGCTTTTGTGTCCAGTAGGCTGCGCCGCCACTTCCTCGAGATTGTGATGAAGTCAATTTGGTTTTTGGTTCGCCCATCTGGTGACACCCATGTAGCCTTGTGAATATCCTTGTGTTTGTATACGCTGCCACCAATCACTAGTTCATTGAAGGCGCAGAAGTCGGCGAAGAGTTCTCCATTTTCATTCATCTCTCCCAGAGCTTCTTTACCCATGATGAGTTCCCTTCCTGTGTTGTCTGGTCCCAGTTTGGCGTTCATGTCTCCCATTAGTATTTTGATGTCACCGGCTGGAGTATTGTCTATTGCTGCCTGCAGTTGTCTGTAGAATTCTTCTTTCTTTTCGAGGTCTGCGTTGTTGGTCGGTGCATAGCATTGTATAATTGACACTTTCCTTCCTTTGGAGTTGAATCTGGCGGTTATTATCCTGGGTGAGATCGCCTCCCATTGTATCAGAGCCTTGGTTGCCGTTGGTGACATCATTATAGCCACGCCCTCGGTGTGTGTGTGGTTGTCTTCTGGGTGACCGGAGTAAATCACTGACTCACCTGTTGACAATTTGGTGAGTCCGTATCCGTTCCATCTGCTTTCGCAGATCCCCAATACTTGTAGTCCGTATCTCCTCATTTCGCTTGCGATCTGGGCAGCTTTGCTAGTCTCGTACATGGTGCGGACATTCCATGTCCCCACACAGACTTTTTCTTTTGACGCAAGGAGACTGTTCACGCTGAAGTTTCTGTAGCAGGTTTGTTTACAGGGTGGGGTTGCTGGCCTCACGCCTGATTTAGGTATGGGTACAACTTTAATGTCCTTCCAGACGGCAGGCACAATATTACTGGAAAAAGATTTGTTAAATAGATCAGTGAGAGGGTGACACAGAATATCAGAACATTTTTTCAAAATAATACTAGGTACATAATCTGGACCTAAGCTCTGGGAAGCGTTCAGAGACTTGAGGCACTTTTGAACATCATTTGTGTTAAAACCTGGAAAGGGGCTATTATTAACACTAGTGATGCTGGGAAGCATGCCATTTCAGGGAGAGTAAATAAAAGATTTATTAAGAGTACACACATCAAAAGAATACGGAATATTCTTTATCTGCTTACCACCAGTGATTGCCTTAAATAGTTTCCACATATTAGAAGCATTTTTGCAGGATATGAATTTATGGTTATATATAACGTTCAACCTCTTCATTTCAGACTTGATGAGGAAGTTAGTTCTTTTTACACCACTTTTATCTTTCATTTTATATAGTTTTTCCTTCTCTCTACGAAGCTTTTTAAGTTGAGGGGCGGAGAAACGGTCAAATTTGACGAGTAGTGTTTCTTTTGGACAGCAGATTTCAAAACAGAATTTCAGGTAAGATGTAATATCAGAGATAGTGTCGTCAAGTGAAACATCATTAAACAGATCCCATCTTGTGTCACTGAGCATGTTTCTAGGATGATGTACGTTCTCATTTGGAATTATATTCAACTGCAGTAGCCAAATCCAAAACAAAAGGTGTACACAAAGTTGTAACAAGGCCTTGGATATCTCATTTGTCAACCATTCCAAACTGCCAGTTGGTCAGAGGACTAACTTAATTTACTCCCTTTGACCTAACCCAAATGAAACCCTCTTCCATACCTCACTCTACAAAAGAGTCGCAATTAAACTTAACATTGAAGCTCGCTTAGTCCGGCTTCACTGACCCTTCTGGTTTCTATACTTAGTAATTCATTTACATCAAATTATCTATATATTTGTCTTGTCATTCTTCTTAAGTTTACATTATTCACTACTAACTGTATTTTATCATTATTATTATTATTCGACCACACCGAACGAATAACGAGTGAAAGCATTGACTTCAGTTGCAGCAGCACCACAGCTTTGACATATCACTAACTGCAAATCACATAAGCGATTTAGCACACCACTTGCCTTGGAGCCATCCAAAACTATGTCATTCGAGTGGCGGGATAAACTACGCAGAAATCTACCCTCAGATTATCAGTATTATAGCTGTGCTACCTGTCGTATCTGGAGAGGCGGTTTATGAAAATTTGTAATTTCCAGCGGTAAGGTTGTAATGCGCACACACCTGCAATTCAAATAGGTGGTGAGGCTGGCCTCTTGTTGCTGTCTCCCGGGCAGTACGGTCAAGCAAGACCAATGTTACTTCTATTCCAGGTACCCCAAGAAGAAATCAACTTCAATGGTAAGAGCATTCGGGGAGTAATATACGCCCGCAGACTTCCATATGCAGGCAAAGCTCACGTTTCAATTTCACCATCTTGCTTTTATCTTAGTGCTAATACTGTCACACAGGCAGATCTCTTAACTCTGCAACCACTAATATCGACGAGAACTCGAAGAGCCCTATTGCTAGTCTCGTAGAACCACGCTGCTACTGGCGCATATGATGTCCGAACCCTACCAAGTTGGATAAAGGGGATCCATTGGTCAAAACTCTGTCATATTGGGCCGTGGAAGTATGTTGTGTTTTGGAGGCACGTGTACAAGATGTCTGGTATGGTTATTCACTAAACCCCTCTTGACTACTGGGGTGGATCTGAAAAAATTCACCTAATGAGTGTCACAAGATTCTTCGACTAGTTCTCGAGACATCGCAAGTGTTGGGATAGCACTGAGTCCTAGGGTGGAAAAATCCCTACTTGATTGAACCCCAGTGGATAATCGTACGCGTGTTGTCAGGGTGAAAGCAACAATACACTGAAGTTAGGACGAAGTAATGAATGAGTCCTAACAAAGGTTGCCTAATACTCTACTAAAAGCATACCGCTCACACACAGTTGTTCTAGAAAGGAAGTTGAAGTAGTCAGAGAAGAATATGGGCGGGATTTATATGGTTCCATGCCGCGGAACGGACGATGGTGACCGTCTTTTACATTTCTGTTTGGATAACCTACTTTTCGTCGTCAGCACAAATTTCAACCAAAATAGAGTCTGAATAAAGCAGGAACAACAGTTTCCACAGAATGATATGGTACCATCACATATTTCATTGGTTTCTCATTGGCTGCTTACAGCCTAAATAGATTATTAAGTTTATGTACAGGAAAATCTTGACATACTTGCAAATTTTACATGATGTCAGTTGACAGGAGGTTCCGGAATTAATGAACAGTACTCAGAAAATTACTCTTATATAGTTATTACACAAGCGGTTCGCGTTTAAACAAACTGAATGTATGCATACAATGGTAAAGGAGTTACGTAATAAGGCCGTCTACCAAACAACATACTCTTAGGTGCAGTCAAAATTCGATAGATAACTCAAGGTCACCAATACAACAAGTAAACACACTTGTCCAGATCGCTCATCACTCGCCACCTAATGTCACTCTAACAAAGGAAAGAAAGAAGGAATTCGAAGCATTTCCGCCAATAATTGCGATTCTTGTAAACATCTGAAAAAAGTCTCAAGCCACTGATTCAAAATATATTTCGGTATAATAATGGATGATAACACAGATATCCTTAATCCAATGGTACTCCGTCATAGTCTGATTACTTCTCCGGTTTTCCCATCCAATCTCAAGGCTAGAGAATGGAGACAGGTATAGGAGACTTTGGGATAATATTCATAGCACATATCCAAGTCAAGATGACGACAGTCAACTAAAATACGCTTTGCAAATTCTGTTTGTAATGATGAACTTAGAATTCTATATAGTAGTTATATTCGTTTCTTTCAGATAATTTTAAATGCCTTTCAACGTGCACATAGAGACATGTTAAGTAACTTGAAAGTCTCACATATATACGTGTCTCACAAACGACAGTTGTGTGTAGAGTGACGAAATTCCTTATCGCAACTGAAAAAACATCATTAAACCGCCTCTCATTTCAGCTAACGACTGCTTCAGATTAAAAAAACATATGAATTCTACAATTAACGAATATTCTTTACTTAAAAATACAGAATGAAATCATGAAACACTAAAGTCGAAAAACATATTTCCAAAAAACAGTACATCAGAAGCGAAACGAGGATGAGAGTAAAAAAAAATAAAATTATATGAAAGGAAAGAGAAATATGATCTATGCGAAAAACATCTTTCCAAATTGGAAATAACGGAGAATCCATGGCAATACCGTCAACATGTTGTTGAATGTGAAGTGTACTTTCATGGTGCCTCTTAGAAGCAGCTCTTTAAGACTAATAATTGCAATTCCGATATTGAATTGCTGTCTGAGTATTTGTTGGCATAGAAATTCCACACTCTGCATGAGTAGTGGCACATTGGTGAAAAGTGATGCGACATTTGCTCCCTGTTTGCATTCGCATCATTAATTGAAATGAATCCAAAGCCGTCTTCAACACTATGATTACACAATTTCTTGTGTAACTGTTGGAGGGGTTCAACTAGCCTCTTTGGCACTCCATAGTAGTAGTTGAAATTAGACATGTCTAAGACTGGAAGCAGAGGAATTCTTGGTTTATGTACTTTAGACACACTATATAATCGTGAAGCACTACTTCGAGTGGGTTAAAGAAAGTTGTAGGCTGCCTCAGGGAATACTCCAATTTTCATCAGCTCTTCAAGCGTGTTCGTTAGTTGCTTCTCAGCCATTTCATCGAAATCTGTTGAGTTGTTAAAGCATCTGGAATTTCGTTTAGTAGACTGAAAGCGAATTCATTTTGGCAACCTACTCACATTTTTGCAGGTCGTTAAACACAGAAAATTGTTCGCTTAAATGTGTTGTTCTAAACACAGAAAAGACAACATGACTCTTAGGACTAAACGAAAATACTGGATCCATGAGTGACAAGGCCACAAGTCACTAACCTAGGAGTGCGTTGGTAAAATAGTCATTTCAATGACAAAATACACAGTACTTACTTGGAACTCACACTGTAAACTATATTACACTTATAATAAGTTACTATACAGAACAATAAAACTCAATTCACTTAAGTGTTAGTGTGATAATGAGGAGATCCAAGGATGTAAGGGTTAAGCTAGCAAGAAGTTGCAAAACAGCCGAATCACACTAGCAGTTCCCTGATTCACCAGTATACTATTCTGCCTGGTATCCTGACGAAAATCCTATCTCTTGGTCCTAAGTTCTGTACTATTTCTTCCACGGTTTTCAAATATGACACAAAGGTGCAATTCAAAAATCTTGCCATTCGGAGACACAGGACTTGCTTTCAACGTCTTATGAAAAACTCGAACAATTCAAGTCTACTATGCGGCATTGTTAATTCCAATACAAAAGAAAGTAGTGCAGTTAAAGATATATGATAACACATGCATGGAAAATATAACTAAATCAATTGATTTAGAGATTCTGAAGTTTGTCCCCTTATATCGAGGGGACCGATTTAATGTTTTCTGTTTTATAATAATAATTGGTCGATTTTGACGGTAATGAAGTTTTAACATCAGGCAATTGCAAACAGAGAGGCTAGGATATAGAGAGTGTAATGTTGTGGAAAATTTACAAGAAACGGAATTACGTCCATTTTTATCGCTTATATACATGAATATCCAATGATTTCTAGTTTATATCGTCCTATATTGTTGCATAAAAAGTGTCCCTTTTCGGCACACATGGTCGGCATGCTAATTTGAGCTACCCTAAATGCTACAGAAATCTTCCCTAAAGATAGGGTTGATAGGAAACTGGAGTAATCTCATGCAACACTCTTACGCAATGGATATCCCGGAAGGTTTATTTGGAGAAACATGGAGAAGAAAACTACTCGAAAGAATACACAGCTCAACAGTTCTGCTTTCAAAGGTCATACTAATGCCGTACTACTGTATTTAATACCCACGGACTAACGCTTAATATTTTCCATAGAAATGATTCAAGGATAAACTAGTGCCTGTATCTATCTCGATGTGCATCGACTCGTCCATATGTGATGCTGACTACTTAGGAAGTTGTAAGTGTTCTCCTGAAACGTATAACTGAACACTACCCAGTTTACTTGATAAAAACGAGCAAAGGATGACAATGTGTATTCGAAAATGTTATGTTAAACTTCTTTCTTTATCTTGATTACAGTGTGGTCGTGTGATACAGGCAATTCGCTCCAACGGAATATGATTCTCACAGTAAGAATCATTGAATTTTCTGGTTTTATCGTCCGAATAGCAGTCCCACAGTTCATTACAGCATTAGCAACAGAATACTTTGTATATTTGAACATTTTATTTCATGTCGTTTAATCGAAACTAAAATCACAGGCTCAGTGATTGGTTCAAGAATATAAACTGTATAGGTATAAATAGCTTGGAAATATACCTTGGCTTCCATGTTTCGCCTTCTGCTGTTAGAACAGTATTGTTCTCTTTGTTTAGTTCGATTTTAATTCATTCCACATCATTTCATCTACGCATCTCCATTGTTATCATCACCACACTTTCAATTTTTTGACAACACTTAACCTACTTTTAAAATCATAATAGCAATCAATCAGCTTTAAAGATTTTGTGAATCATCCACTTCAACTCCGTCTACTTAAATATAATGTTGATTTTCAAGTATTGGTTTGTGCGGATTCTGTTTGATTGGTTGGAAGATTTCATCATGAGCTGACATTGGTTAGAGTACTATTGGGAAACCAGCTGGGAATACTGGACAGCCGTTTCGTCCTAGTTTGGGACTCTTTGGCTGTACGCGCCAACCGCTACGCGCCGAACCCAGGACCTTCTTGTTACAAGGTGAGCTCGTAGACCATTAAGACACTGGGACCCAATCCAATGGCCAATGAACTCTAACTTCTGCCAATTCACGACATAGCACGACCATTTAGCAATGTCTTCGATGAGAAAACTGTACTCACCTTCGACCTGCTGTACGCTACTGATCACGACTTTCCACTAGAACCCCAGATAACTGTCTGAATAGGGCCAGTCACTAGTGAGCATCAGATCATGTTAACGATCTTTCTTATCATATGTATATAAACTAAGGGACAATTTTTTTAGTGCTACTTGATGACTTTTTCAGAAATATATAAACACCAAGTGAACACCTTGAAAGCTGAAGTTGTTGAAAAGAAATATTCCTGCCTTGAACAAAAACTTTGTCTATCTAAATGATTTCAAATCAATTTCGAAACTATGAAAGCATAAGTTGTAGGTTAGATCAGAGAAGTTTACTGAAGTTATTATAAGAATTAAAACAACTTGTACATAGCAACATTTTATATATTATTAAATTCGATTCCCACAAGTTTTCATGCACACTGACAAAAGTATCAATTGCATAACACAGATAACTGGAGAAAAAACTGTACTGTAGGTTAAATTACTCTGCTCTAAATAGACGAATCTTTGAAAAAGAACCAACTTGAAGGCAAAAATACAAATATTGAATAATAATTTGTATGTTGTATCTAAGACTATAGAAGACCACGGAGACGCTGGCAGATAATCAGGACGAAATCCATAATAACGAAGACTTTGACGTACAACCTATACGAAAAACAATAAATACCTCTAGTTACAACGAGAAACACAAAGATTATGCCAGTATGTAAAAATACGACTTACTTTATGATAGTGTATACGTCTGAAAAATACCACAAGGTTAAAGTAAAGTACTAAAACATCTGCACACCATAATGGCAAGAAGATCCACCAGAATATTATAAATCTTTCATTACTTTTCAATAATAAACCAAGAATTTCCTCATCCCAAAGAACAGCTGCAATCAAGCTCCAGATGATTCCCACTATGTGAATGCAAAGCTCTAAAGGACTGATATGAAGCCAGTTAATCAGTTCATTAAGAGATATAATCATCCAATGGATTAAAAGAGTACACCATTTATTCAAAAAATGTTGACAGAATCAAACTGATTAAAATTGATGTTCAAATTCTGAAAAACAAATATGAATCAAGTTAGAAAACAACAAACGAAAAACGAGTTAAACGAAATAAAAGACATTCATCCGAAATACTAAATTATATTAGATAAACTTTTATACCCATAAATGACACTAGTTTTCCGTCTAAATATCTTTACATTATCAAGGAACTGAATAAAGAAAGGAAAAATGGGAGAATACCACGTGACTAACTTGAAGATAAGCACAAATCGATAGCGTAACATCGAGAATTGACAACTAGTTGCAATTTTACAATATTCGACCTAATGGTTGAATGACAAACAGGCTCGCAGACTAATCAACAAGTTGCGAGTGTACATAAGTGGGGAATCCCAGGTACTCCCTTGTACCAAATCCCGACATTTCAAAGTCTACAACCAACCAACTCCACGTTTGCCAAAGAAATAATTCGAAAGTAGAGATGAATTATTTCCCTTACTGCATAACGTCTCCATATTGCTCAAACGGGCCGTGGAGTCAACATGATGAAATGTCAGTCTATGCAGAATAGGCCAGAAAACCTATTCTTCGAAATTCGATTGTTTCTATGATAAGGAATAACTGTACACTGCTGAACGTGACAATAGTTTACAATCTTAGCGTAAACTAATTACGCACAGAATAACCTATCTTCCGTTTAACAGTACATCAGCCGCTTTAAGGCATTAAAATAAAACATTTGTAAGAAACAACATTAATACATTCAAAATAAAACAAGCATGTAACGAATATTATATATTTTTTTCTTTGGAAAAATGCAACAAATGGAAAGGCTTTGGACAAAAGAATTCACAAAAACATCAACTAGTGAAGTACAAAGAGTTACCACCACCACCACCGACTGTTTTAGGTAAGTTATTAGTAATGTTGTTTTTCAGATTGAAACGAACAGTCGCTTGATTCTAACTACAGTCGCCTAGTTCCACACTATCTTCTTCGTCGGACAATTCAATAATTATCGGCTCATCGGACTGAGATGTACTTTGAAGTCTAACACCTTGACAACTAATGGCACTACGATTGAGTATCTCCGACAGAAGTTTGGAACAATCAACAACACTTTTTTTATTACAAGAACGAGTGAGTTCCCGTGAAATTAATTCATTGTCAGTAGTTGCACTATGGTCACCATTATTAAAGTTATCCGTTTGTATATTGTTCGATAAATGCGGTAAGGTGGCCGCAACCATACCATTCCTACTTTCATGCGGTAAATTTGCGGTGATTTTTGCTTTGTTTGCTCCACAATTGTCGTTACATCCTTCTATCATTCCTAATGACGCTGGCATACCGGGAAGATCAGCATACATATCTTCAAGTAGATCCTGAAGATTATGAACCGCTGAAAATGAAGGGAAAGAAATTGAGTGATCCAATTCTCTTCAATACATCATTCTCAAAAAAAAACGTGTTCGAGATATAACTGTGACAAAAATTACACTGGAACTACTGGTGTAACGACATAAGACAGAAGAGATATTTATAGATTTTTATGTCAGTTATTGTCAGAGGAGAAGCATCGTCTTCTGATTGGTTGTTTTCTAGCTTAAAGTTATTCTATACTACTTGTTGCCGTTTCTCAGAAAGTTAGGCCATATATCCGCAAATCGAATTTGCACACGTCAAGTCTGTTGTGCAAATACCAGGGATATGGAAGATAGTATTACCAACAGTCAAATCAGACGAGGATAATAAATAGTCTCAAAATTCTATTTCAATTCACATTAACTATAACATTCTTATTTTGACTATAAAAACACTCATCTTATTTCCCATCTGATTGTACTTGATTGATAACACTTATACTATTATATCTGAATGTACACTATCCTGTATTAACTTTTATTCCAATATCTAATCGATTCCACACATGTCTATAAACCAAGGAAAAAGTTGTGTGAGTCACTTGATATGATTATGAGCAATAGTTTGTCAATATTACTGTATGATTTATCACTGTGTGATTTATCAAAATAAAATCTTACCTATAATGGAGTTATACTCTACCACAGTGCCCAAGTTTTATGCTTATATCAATAAGTCTGCTGTGACTGATTGGTGAGTGCCTCAAGGTTAGGTTTTGTTATGGTTTTTCTCATGATCCCAATTCAGGAAGTAGCACCGACGTAAATTGCTGTCTACAATTTTGGCTTGCAGCCAGCTCTCACCACACTTGTCTAATTATCAGCAATCAAATAAAAACAACAGAATGATGATGATCAGATAGCCAGCAGTTTTGTTCTTTCTACGCCTAGGCTTTTTTTTCTTTTTCTCTTTCTCTCTCTTAGAAAGTCAGGCGTCAGGGTATGTAAGCTTCAGTCATGATGCTCTAGATGACAATTATTTACTTTTAGGAAAGATTGAGAAAGTAAAACTCTTTTACAAGAAGCACAATAAAATACTGTATACATTACAGAGAATCTGTGTTAGGCAATATTATTGAATACTAACCTGCACGTGTCGCTTCTTTTGCTTTCGAATCATTAGGTAAAACAATCAATTTATTGCTATCCGATAGAATTAATTCGTTAGATAAGAGAACAGCTAGATCATCTTTAATACGATCTGAATCGAATGATGTCGTGTCTGTGCAGCTAGTAACAACAGCTTCAGCAACGTCATTTAAAGATTGTTCGATAATTAATGCTTGCTCAATTAATTTTAGACGATCCGTTAAAAAATTGTGAGCTTCTATATCTTCCGTGGGAAAACTTTGAGATGCAGTTGCTAAACACCAATCAAAAAAGTAGAATCTGAATTTATCCAAAAAAGTTAAGGGATGAATTCAAAATGGGTATTAATGTTATCATAACAGCATTCAATAAACGGTTGAGATTGGAGAATTATTGATAAAAGGTCACTGACATAAGTTTTATTCATGAGAATTTTATGCGGCTCAGATGTACAAAAAAATAAATGAATTTATGAACAGACACTATTTTTCAATTTGAAAAGCTTAAAATCTTTTTTTCCAATCATCTTCAATTAACACTGATATATGTGCTGTAGGTGACAGGGTTTTCTTATTGTTCCTTCTTTTCAAAAAGACAGTCAGAGACAACGAACTGCTAAATTTTAGTTAGGCCTCAAAGCCAAAATTGAGAGAAAAGATACTGCAAGATTTAGCGTTTGATGGTAGAGGCGTGATAACCAAGCTTTGTAACACCATCTTTAGCAATAACTTATTGCCATCTCATCTTCTCTAACTTTAGTCCAACCGCAATAGAGGAGTCTTTTGATTACTGATCGATTTCACACTGTATTTTCGGTACAAGTATAAAATTCTCAGCATGCGATATCGGTAGCCTAAATTTTGCAGTCTGACCATTGATATCAGGTGTGCATCGGCAGGGGATCAAACCCCGGACCAGGTGCATGGGCGGCGAGAATCCTAACACACTGTGCCACCAACGCATACTTGCAAGACGATCTGTTCCAGGCAGCATACATCTTTGATTCATTACAGTATAGGAATTGATGGTTAACGGCAACGAAATATGTTGAAAAAGTTATCTAACAAACAGTTTTAACAACTAAATGGTAGAGTATACAAACAAAGTATACCGAAACTGCATTATCATAATAGTATATGAATTATTTCTTGTTTTGTAACGGTTGAAAACGTGTTTTCTTTACAAAAAAAAGTCCTCAGTGTTAGTAATATTAATATTCAACTGGTATATCCAATCAGGAACGAAATGAAAACGAGTTAGAGAAACAATTGTCAATTTTTAAAACAAAAAAAACAACATCTAATTAGTTACTGGAAAACTACTTCTTCCGCGTCTTAGTAGCTTAAAATTAATACATCTGTTGGTTAAAGTGACAGTATACGTTGCTATAACGGCTTGCATAACAAACAAATCACTTCAGATAGGATTTAATATACGTTTCATCTTACATAGAAATTATTCATGAGATACGTTTCATTCCCAAAATAAAACTTATATCCGCAACATTATCATCCCAGAGAATGGTATTCAGGCTGTCCATATAAAAAACGCAACACATATGAACCTGCGGACGCTAAGGAAATTTATTGATCTAATTAGAACAACTTTCTAGAGTTCAAAAAACCAGAATTTTGTTCAGGTACTAGACAAAATTACAAACTTCACTAAATGGGAAATTCTGACAGAAAATATCATACATCTGGTTTATATGGCTATCCAACGCATATCAGGCTACATTACTGAAACAAGGGAATAAAAAGAAGAAAACACGAAACTATTGCTTACTCGATTCAGAAAGCATAAGTCCCCTCATGGTGTTCAGTACACCAAACACACCCAATTTTAATATAACGAAACGTGGATCAGCGAGTATATCACTCCATTTGGCATATCCATGAACAAGTATGCCAGCAAGCAACCAATAATCATGACGTGCATGCCAAATTTCAAAGTTTCCAGCCATCTCTGATTGGGAGCGAATTATTTGACAGACATTGTTGATTTGTGCACATTCATCATTCCACATACAACGCAATAATGATAAGCCTCCTTCATGTATGGTAAATTTAAATTCAGAATTTTCACCCTATCAGTAGACAAAAAGTAAAGGTATATACATATACACATTCGTTGATAGGAGAAAACAACAGAGGTGTTTATCACTTCATAAAAGTTTAACCAGACATTTTTCCCAATGCGATCATAACTTTTTGTTTTCAACCGGTTACTCACTCGCAAGCCTAAACCATATTTCACTACCGGATAGCTTATACGCAGCTAAGATATACCACAGAACAATGTGCAAACAGATTATAGTTCGAGCTGGAATAATAATAAAAATAAGCATGAGTAGTTTCATGATTATTACTATAAAACAAAAAGAAATCAAAGTCCACATTCACTGTAGTGCACCAATTGTAATCAGCGGCAATAAGAGAAACAGGACTAACATCAGTAGGAATACTTGTTGCACCGTTGATATCTTCATACTGTAACACTTTATTTCTAATAAGAGCCAACATTGCAATACGTGATAGCACAGCAGGAACGCACAAGTGTTCTTTAGGTAAACCATCGGACCACCTAAACGGAAAACATTCTAAAAGTAATATATAAAAATAAAATTTTAAAAATTTTTTCTACCAATCAAAATTAATATTATGAGAATACCTGACCAATTTGAAAATCTATAGGACGGTGATAGTGAAAGCTGACAAGCAACGAGACAATCCTTTTAAATATCAACTATCCAAAATGTCAAATGTATCATTATCATCCTCGTTCTCATTCATTTTTCCAGGAGCGTGCCGACACGTGATGACCTCTCTTCCTGTGTTGTCCGTTCTTAGTTTAGCATTCATATCATACATTAGAAGTCTGATGTCGCTATTTGGGGACTGTTTGCGGTTATCTATAGAAATCTTCTTCCCCTAGTTCTGCCAGTCACCTAATCATTGAAGGCGCAGAAGTCTGAGAAGGGTTCTCCGTTATAATGCATCTTGCCTCTAGCTCGATGATGAGTTATCTTCCTGAATTATCTGCTCCCAGTTTATCATTGTCAGAAGCCTGTTTAAAGCCTCAACAGGACAACAGACAACTTGATATGTTTCGGAAATCACTTTGAAGTTTCTCGTAGACCTTGCTTTAAAAAATTATTATTAAGTCCACCCTATTTATGTATATATATATATATATATATATATTGCCACACAGAAATTTAAGCGACTAAATACATTAAGATACTTTTTAATCTTACGCTTGTTGCAAGTGATTAGGTGGTTAGTGTATACACCACGCGTAAGGCCAGTAATGCGGAAGCTAGAAGCAGAATTCATCGTGTGCTTGATTATCAATGCATTTCCATTATAAATTTACAGAAGTCTGACGAATACATCTTTTTCTAGGCGAAAGGGATAGTAGACATCAATGCTATGTTTACTTATCTATGGTACATAACAATTTCAATGGTTGAGTATTCTCAATTAAAATGCGTTAGTCAAAAAAAGTAAGTGAAACAAGTTCTACAACGCAGACTTGCATCTGTTTTGCTGTGCTTTCAAATGATCACAGGTTAACGTAAGTAATTCATGAAAAAGCTTTTAGTCGATATGCCAGGACTTAGGAAGTGTAGTAGACATCATATCTGATCATTTCACATACTACAGTAGGTTGCTACAGAATGACCGTATGACATACTTTACCACCTAGTAAATAAACTTGCACAACACTCCTACTGTTCTGCGCAATATAATTCACATATGATTAACAAACGGAATGACAGATTTTGATTCAGTAAAACAAAGATTCACACTACAGGAAAACACATAATATTTCTGATGCTCGGTAAAGTCGAAAAACTAGTTCACTGCACTCTATCAGTCAGCAGTACAAGACAACAGAAGTTACCTGTGTCTGATTGGTTGGTAACCAGTAATAAAAAGTCATCCAAAAATCAACACAAAAACTCAAAATGTTTACCTTTCTTTCGAATCATCTAAAGCATATGGGTCGTCATATAGATGCCTCATGTATAAGTCGACATAACCAAACAGATGAAGGTGAGATTTACAATGTAAAGCTGATGGAAGCCAATTTTGGGGCGGGATAATACCAGGTGGTGGAAGACCGAATCTATCGTGTTAAAAAAAAATACAATCGGTAATCTTTTGGTGATGCAAATAAGTAACGCATAAACTGAAAAGTGAAGTGATAAGTTTATAAAATATCACAAGAAGATTGTCAGATAAGTGTATTGAATAAAGGTTGTTGGGAATTATGGCCGCATCAAACGTTGCAGCCATGTTAATAATCAAAATCTATTCTTTTTTATACAATTGGGAAGTTGTCGAATAAAACAAAAAGCTGTCAAAGCTTTTTCACGTCCACAGATGACAATCTCCTTATGAGCTAATTAAATAAAAAGTATGAAAGGGAAGAGGACAAGGCTTTTCATCAACTGTCACTCAGAATTGTCACTTAGAAAGTGTAACTGAAATAATTCAAGGAATTTGGGAAAAATCGCCTAGATATATTAAAGACAATTTGAATGAGGTTTTCGAGTAATTTATTGATTTTTTAAGAGATTCATAACACTTGCTTAATTCATCATCGAAAAAACCAAAAGACATTAAAGTATATTGTGACTTCCATGACGAACGGAACAGATAATTGTATTTGGTGAAGAGCTACCTAAATATGAGAGCACAAAACCATAACGTCATTTCATGAAATTTGTTTATAATGAACCAACTCTAGGTTCGAACTCATGGGTGCACCATTTTCAAGCCACACTAATAAAGGCTATCAAATACCATCAATGAATGATTCCCTTAACACCAAGCAAAGACAATCAGACAACTTGAAGAATCTTATCACTCGAAACTAGCTGTTCGTCAAAGAATGTTAAATACCCACTAAGAAGGACAATTTCAGAGTGACAGATTCACAACAATTCACCGCAGGCATGAACATGTGCTCATCTCGGGAACTTGATCCATACATACATTCTGTCAGCAGTGAATCTGCCAATTTAAGGTAAACAACTGTTTAATGCTCCGGAGTTCTGATGGCTTCAAGAATAGTTTCAGTTAGTAATAAAAGCTGCAGTTCACTAAAAAATCTTCACAAACAACTGTGTAATGAATAACGCATCTCAAGGACTGACTGAAAGTAATTCATGTGAAATCTTGGCGAAAATCATTAATATCTAAATATTATTATTATTATTATTATTCAAAAAAGAACGAAAATAGACAGGGTTTCCTAACTTATATTTCCTAAAATGTTGTAGACAGAAACTACTGTTTGAGCCTACATATATTACCTACTATTTACAGCTACGTGTTCTATATTAGTGGAAGATAAAATATTGCTCAAGTAACACTTATTGTTGCTTGATTATCACACAACTCAAAACTGTCAGTTGAAAGGAAAAATTGATACAATGTTGTCTGTAGAAGTTATGGTCTTTTAATCATTAGATTCTTGTTAAGAACCATCCTGAATTGTTACATAAACCCCAACACCATTTCAAGTAAGCCTTCAACTTAATGCTGAGCACTTCTGGAAGGAAATGCAAAAATGTCGTAAAGGATTGGGACTCCCATTAACTGGAACAACAGTGTCACATGATATTCCGTCAAGTAATATTTTACTTGAGGATTCTTTACCAAGAGTAGATATTTTGCCATTATATCCGTTGAGAATGCTGCGGTGTGTTAGTGTATGTTTTAGAATACGGCTATTCTTACTGTCAAGTTTACTATTTATAGTAGTAGTAGTAGTAGTAATAGTATTTTTTTATTATTCCATTGCTTTACATAGGGCTTCAAGCTACAGCTTTGAGGTTTCGGTAGCAGTGGTGTTAACTTTAACGGGATGGGGTTGCCAGCCATATGTCCAACCTTCCCTCTATACCAGCCTTATAACCAACTTAGTGAGGTAAAGGAGTGCATCCTCCGGGGATCGAAACCCAAACCTCAAATGTGGCTGGCGAACATTCTACCACTTTACCACCGACGCACATAGTAGTAATCAATAATTATTATTATTATTATTATTATTATTATTACCATCACTATTTATCACTACAATACTGTGTTTCACCTAAAAATTCCAATTTTAATAATGTACATATCAGATGAGGAAATTCAACTTCATCACATTATAGAAAGCAACTGAAAGAATTGTTTGTTGCACTAATCATCATTAGTCTTCATCACGATTTTATACACATTTTTATCTCCAGTTATATCAGTGTGCTGAGGAACTTCACACGACACACACACACACATTTTGCATCAATTAAAAGAAGCATGTGGGAAGAAAACGTTTGCAACTTACCTCATAACTGCATCATTAAACAATTGACGGTCGCTGGGTCCAAAGTTGTATATAAATAATTCCCCTTGGTGCCATTTTACATAATCACCCAAATCACCAACCCTCGCTTTCCACTTATTGTATGTTTCAGCTGTAGGTTGCCAACATTTGGGTTGCAACAAATCACCACCAAAATTACCGCTACCGTTGAGGATAGTGGATGTACGAGTAGGCTGAAAAGGGGATGCATTTTAAAATTATGATAACACCTATTCGAACTTGAATTTTCTAGATATCTATGTCAGATATTATAAAACACCCAGTTCAGTCGACAGACAATGGATTTCATATCCATTCGACGCGCTAACTCAAAACGATACAGGCAAGACAATTGTAGCAGCTATCCATACCAGGTAACCTCGATTCTTGCGGCAAACGTGAAATACGTAACTCGTCCACCATAGCTAAAAGACCACAGTAAGCAACATTTCGAGCAGGCTTTCTTAGAGCTACGGTCAAATATTGAAGCTGAAAAGGTGAGGACTAAATATGTCCCATTTACGATACAAAAGAACAGAGAAGCATCAGAAGTAGGAGCAACAATAAAAACTCAAAGTCAGCCAATTGATCATAAAGCACACCAGTACACTTACTACTTGTTAGAAATACTTTGTTCAGGTGAGATGGGATCAGAGTGAAAATCCACGGAATGATGACAGTTACAATGCAATACATTTAGAAGCGACCGGGTAGACAGAAAAGTAAGAGAGAGATATATTACATGGTAGAATTACTTTGGTTTTCTCAGCGAAGTGGTCAAAACAGTATATTCGAGTTAACACCATATTAGGTAAAAACTATAGCACAACTATCAAACCGCCTACCTACTACAAGCTAAAATGTTTGCAATTCAATTACTGGTACCTACCTAAAGAAGAAACTGAATAAAGTAAAACAGTACTAACCATGGATAAGGAAAAAAAGAGGTTGAACAAATGCCATTTGGGTCGAAGGGTGTATTGTTTACATTCACAAGGTTCATGACGAGGCAACTCAGAGAGACGGAGAGTTTTTGTTTAAAGAAAAGAAGGATAATATGGAGAAATCTATACTCCAACACATGTCGAAAAGGTTGAGATATGATCAATACGCATTCGTCTAGGTTACACGGCTGGCTGCTTGGTTTCCTCAAGTTCGTTTTTCCCGAACCATACTTAGTTTAAACTTCCATCCTTAGAGACCACTTCATTCTCCATTGGTTTCTTAGAGCTCGTTTCCCTAATGACCCTAAATATTTGACAGGTATTACATATTGCCGATGTCATTTTTCTCGTGCCATTATCTTTCCTTCTTCTTACTTATTCTGCGAAAATTTACATGGAAAGATAGAGTACACGAAACATTTGACTAAACTGAACAACTTTCAGATGACTGACAGATTATGCTGAAACTATCAGTACTTGAAATCGACTTAAAGTTTCTACTAATACAAGTGAAAACACCTCACATCTTTAAACTGTGGGATTAAAACTAAAGAAGTTAACACATCTTTTCCCTTGATCAGAGTCAACAAAGAGAAAACAAGGTGAGCATGATAATATATCAATTTTACTCCGTTAGCTCTGGTCAACTGCACACAACTTAAAACAGTATCAATGTACAAAATAATCGCCACATATTCTAATTGTTTGGTTTGAACATGCCAACTGAACACAAGAAGAATTACAAGAACGGAACTACAGTTATCGGTATGCCTGTTGGTACACAGACCTCATTAGGGGTCAAATATCTACGTCGAGAGTAAGAGTGAAGGCATGTAATAAATTAGGCGGTGTGAAATGACACTGTCAAAACTAACCAAATTTAAAGCAATAAAATTGAAGTAAAGTTCTTTCACGATGGTATGAAAATAATATTGACAACAGTGTCACCCACCCCAACACCACTACATCCAATGCACAAAGGTGGTTTTTAGTCGTTTAATAGCTACGTCTTCGGAGATACTCAGTAAACTGAAGCTAACTCAATTATCTTAAATATCCATTTCGTGGGGTACTATCTATTACATGATGAGCGACTGCACTCCTAAAGAAATTTGCACTTTCCAGTTACAAGATCCTTGAAAGATACGCCGGCATGCAGTTATTATCCGTTGTCTTGTTGATTTGATATATATGCCAAAGCATACACATGTTAATTGGCGCATATACCATTGAAATTAAATGCGCTTATGACTTTTCAACATTAGACTGCCTCAGTAAATAACTATTCTGTAGAATGTGACCAACCTGATAGCAAAATAAGATCTTTGGTGGGCATCATTGATTCATTTAATTCTTCCAAATACCTCATTCATTACCTTTGAGTTAAGAGTTTAGGAGAAACGGTTTCTTCTCAACTGTATTAAGACTGGACACTCATGGGACTTTGACATGGAGATAGAATGATAGGAATCAGCTAGCGATTATACCTCAGTCCCTTCTCTATGAGATGATGAGGCAATGCAACCAACTAGCACTCTCAGTGACCTAGACCGGAATATCACTGAATGGCTTCTGCAGTGTTAGTTCAGTCTATCTCCACCTTCTCGGGATATTTTCGAAGCGGTAGGTTCCTGGCAGCTTCGTTCTCAGAGTTCCCAGTTTCTAATCTTTCCTGCCGTCTCATCTTCAGTATGGAGCGAAATCAGTTGTTTATAGAAGTCTGAAGACTGCTGGAACTGATTCAGTTGATACACTGAGTCTCTGAACCACAGAGAAGAATTGACTTAACATTAGTGTTGACAATCCTATTCTTAACTGATTAAAAATACTCATTAAAATTCTTCACCAGAAAGGTTACTGAACAAAGAATATTCTTTTCGATAACTTCATCATCAGCTCCTACATGTATGTATACATAGAAAAGTGAGTTAATTAGTGACCTTAACAACAACATTAATGTTGTTCATATAACATTGAACCAATAGTAATAATAATGATATCAACGGATTACAACAGTCCGATAGCCTCAACATAACAATACACTGAATATCAGATAATAATACAAATTCATGGACTTATGGTCTCTACTGAAGGCCAGGGCAGTAGTAGTAGTGGTAGTGGCTGGACTTACTTCTTTTGCACACAAAGCACTGGTTTTTTCATGCGAATCGCGATAGCCTCCGCTGTTTGGAGTATGCGGTACCTGGATGTTTTCGGCAATTTATCTAGCACTCGGTGGAAGATAGAGAAGGATTCTTCAATGCTAGATTTGTGGTCGGCCAGTTTGGATCAGGTGGTCTAATATCGAACTGTTGATGGTTTTTACTACACCTTTACTTAGTCACACTGGTACATGTTCACCAGAGAGCAAGAAAAATCAAGTTCCTAGAGCAACTGCCAATATAACTCGCTCCACAAGCGCAGTTAAAATTGGTAGATACAATTAGAAGTGGCTAGTCTAGGTACTTGTGCTTTCAATCGAGGAATCACCATCAGTCATGTGGGAAATATGACTTGTAGTTTACCAGCATTAAAACTTCTTTGAATAGATTTCCTTAACTTGTCACTGGGTGTGTCACACCCCTTAATTGCAGTCGTAAAGGCTTCTTATTGACAGATGGAGAATAGTCCTTTTCTGCTTTCTTGGTCATGTGTTTCTTGATGGACTTTTCAGGATAGCTATCCTTAATTAGGGTGTCATATGCAATCCTTACTTCATCTTCAATTACCACGTCTCGGCATATAGCTCTAACTCTGTGGCTGAGGGTCCTTACTAAATTTCTTTTGTACTGGAGAGGAACGAAGCTATGAAAATGTGTATACTGTCCTGTCCATGTGCTTTCCTTAAGCAAATTTCTCTTTGTACTACCACCTAGTTTTCTTGTAAGCAGGACATCCAGGAAGGCAATTCTATTTCGGGATTCGTCTTCACACATGAATTTTATACCAGAATAAACTTCATTGAATTGAGTTATTATTGTGTTCCTATCCGAATCATTATCACAAAGAATAAAGGTGTTATCCATATACCGGCAATGAAGTGAGAATTTTCTGATAGGGTTGTTCAAAGGTCCCTTTTCTAGTTTACTTGGAAAAAAATCTGCCAAAATGGGATCCAATAGGTAGTGCATCACCACTACCCCATCCACTTGTCTGTAGTGTGCCATCAAATTTGAAATCTTCATTCATGGTTCCTCCAGCTAACTGCAGCAGATTCATACACTGATATCACAGTCTGTCTCGCCTTTCGATCCTATCTTCGACATCCTTATCTGTGATGTATGTAGTTGAAACGGTGTTGCCTAGATAGGTGAAATAATTAACTTCCTTCAAATTCTTCCCGTTGATGGTGATCGGTGATTGTTATTGTTACGTATCTTCATTCCCTTCTGCTTATCTACAATAACTCTGAGTCCAGTCTTTGATGCTTCTTCTACAAATTTGTTGGCTTTTGCCTGCACGTCTTCCACTTTGTGTGAACTTATCCTGGAAACTGTTTCAACACTAGGGGGTTGTACTAAATCTTTATCAATTTCAATCAACTCCTATATGATGATGTAACATGTCAATTGATTCATAACGGAACACTCAGCGAAGCCCTCGATTTGGTGACAGGAGTAAGTCTACTAGCACCGATGATATTCTTGATTTTGGTGGATCGGATAATGTGGCATGCCATGGGGAAAGATGGTAATCGTGTCAGTTTTATAACTAAATACCATTTTCCAGTTTTGGTTTTCAATCTCTGATTAAACCTTGTCTCTGTTATTATGTTATTTATGGAACTAAACAGTTTAGCTAAATGACACTAATGCACGTGGCCATGATCCCGCGTCCTAATGCTCCGTCACAACAGTTTTACCCGATAAGTATAACTGCGTCATTATGTTTTTATGAGGAGTAATGGTTCTACAATGCAGAGCTTTTCAAATAATTCTTGATACAAAAAAGCTGAAAGACCTGGTGGGATATCATATGCAATAGTTTAGCAAAACATATGACAGCAAAAAGTAATATTCACCTAATCAAAAAGAACTGAACAAAAATTAGTTTCAAATTGTTTTCTAACAAAAGCTTCATAAAGAATTAGCAATAATATAAAGGAATTACAATCGCCACATCACTCGAATGTCATAAGAGCGAGGAGAAATTAAAATTAACTTGCAATTAGAAAACTAAGCCAATAGTTTACGTTTTAATCCGGCAGGATAACAGCATAATAGGAAAGTGACTAACACATAGTAATTTCAAATGAAGGCGACAACGAAATGTTTAATACACTTACGTGAATTTCTCTGGCTTCACGAAGCATAACAGATGAAAATATTCTTCCAAATTATTCTGCAATGGTGTTTCAGTCAAAAGGATTCTGAAGTTTGAATGATACCGATAGGTTGGTTTCCAAAACTACAAAACATGTAATATGAGGTCTGAACAGTTCAAATTACAAAAACTCACAATTCGTAAATTAATTCAATAAAAAATTATCAAAAGAAACTAAGTGATGGAATTATAAACTAACTAAAAACTAATACAGGAAGTTCATAACATCTACGGTTTTGCTACATATAAAATTATCATCTAAATATTGAGGATTTGCGAGTAATTGTAATTGAGTGTGCATCGGTGGTACAGCGGTCAGGACACTCGCCGACGATCCACATGGTCCGGAGTTCGATCCCCAGCCGACGCTTAGCCAGTAACGAAGCTGGTAAGGTGGAAAGGCTGGGCATGAGGCTAGCAACCCTATCGTGAAAAAATAAACACTGCTACAGAAACTTCAAGCCTCTCAGCTTGAAGCCCTCTATTCCACAGGGAACATGAAGAAAGTAATTGAAAGTAAAGCGAAATCCTTCAACAAATACCTTCTGCAATGACATTACAAAAAAAATGTGTACAAAAAAACAGCATGCACTACTTATGCATAAGAGTATTTGGCACTAACTTGATTGACACGGTCTCCGAATCCCGAAATGTTAAACTTGCACAGAGTAGATTTAATTCATGAGATGCATTTAGTTTTCGAGATACAAAGAGCCATACTCCCATTGCAAATATTTATAGACAGTAGAAAATTAAAAGTTCTTCATACTGATTTCTACTTTTCTCCTCCAAAGTAACTTTGTAAATCCTTCTGTATCAACAAGAAATAGCCATTGCCACTCACTGAAAAATTATTGGACAGCGATGAGGATTCTTTGATACAATGAGGAAAATTTCAAGCTCAGATGAATTATTTTCAATAAATTGTGTTCTTTGAGCAGTTTGATTTAATTGCAAAGCTTTCATGGTTCTTCTAGACAACATTTTCAGCACAGGTTTTAGTATGAAATGAACTTATTTAAATTCTCCATGAATCATATAACTGTATCTTCTGGCAACCTTTGTCATGGATGATTGTTAATTTACGTCTCCATTGATCGTTTTTACTGACTTCGAATTCGGACTTTGTTAAAAAGGGTATTAAATTTTTATTAGCTGCTAAATTTGGTCTATCGTAATGTGTTTGTTAATTGCTAATTAACTTCACTACCAGCCTTTTAGAAATTTCATGGCACCTATGATCAAAGAAAACCAGCCTTTTCATGTCTTCCACTCTCAATGGCCATGTCTCACTCACGGTCATAAAGGAGGATGGAGCGGACTGCTGGGCAGTACACACACCCTTTGGTCGACAGTCGGATATCACGTCCACGCCAGAGACGGCGTAAATTGGCGTATGCGAAACTAGCCTTCTGTATACGTGCTGAGATTTCGTCAGCGACCAACCCGTTGGGGCTGATACAACTTCCCAAATAAGTGAAGTGGTCAACACGCTCTACCACTTCACTTCCTATTTCTAAGCTAGGAGTCAATGTGCGATTTGTTAACACTACCGATCATAAGTTCCATGATATACGCACTAGAGAAAAAAATATTCCACTGCAATCAAACAGTTAAGACACCTGAAGAGAAAATAATTTTTTGACAGTACATACGCATCAATAAAAAGAAACCATCGTTTCACAATCAAATACAGATACACATTTTATTACAGCGACTACACTAAAAACCTCCGGATGTTCGGCATGAAACTTACTATTTTCGTTTTCAAAAATTAGAACCAAACCAGTGAAATACTGCTATCACTGGAATACCGAGTTGTGGAGATATTATAATATAAGGAATATAAGGGAATATCGAAATTAGTTATCACGGTTAAGGGTGTCAGTTTGTAAGCAGTTCGTTCACAAAGTGGGTGAGAACAGGGATATATTAAAAGCTGGGTATTTTTTTCGTTAGCGGCGTGGGTAGGATGGGAATAAGTGCGACGTGAGAATTTTTCGGGACATGTACACAAGGCAAAGAAGCCAGCGATGTGAGCAATGAGTAAATTATGTTGCATTTTATTAACTTCTTTACTGGTCAAAACTGCACGTCTAGCCGGAGTTGCCCATGTTCATTCTCCAGGTAGGCAGGTGTTGACATACGCGTGTATATCGTGCATGGTGACATGAATCTTAGAAGTATTAACACGGTCATTAATTAGTAACAGCGGGAGGCACGTTATGCCGCCTACAACCTTCTGGTGTTCCTAATAAGTCCAGAGTAGATGGATCATGACTAGGGTTCATGCATATGCTGCATAAGTGCACGTTCAAGCAATGTCCGAGTGAGTTAAACGTTGAAACAAGCATACATGTATACCTGCAGGCTCTTTGATATTGACTCAACTTAACTAATATGTGGCGCATACAAGTCACCTACTACCATACAGGTATTCCCACTTTAAAAACCAACCTAACCGATTATTCAAACTACCGTCCAACGACCTTGATATCCGAAAGCAAAGGGAACGTAATCAAACAAACAGGAAGGCATACATCAATCTGTAAGTGCCTGGTTTTATCCTCAGGTGAGTTTGCCTGTCACACTTACAAAGAGACTAACTTCTTTTGCCTAGGTCTTGATCAGTACTCTGCCTATCCTGCAAGAACTGAGGAACGAGTAAAAACAAAAAATAAAGGAGTCGCTACTTGCCTGTAACCAAACTTATATTTATAATGAATGTGATTATAACTCAACAATATAAAAACAGGTTTACCACTTATCTATACCCGAAGCGAAATGGCGAAGTGGAGCAGGGCCGAAAAAATTGGATGAGTGTGTTAAAACAAAAGTACAATGTACACTACAAATCAATCAATAAAGAAAGCCTCGCAGTCTTATAGAAAGTATAGCTCCAACATGGTTTCCCGCTCTATTCCTCTGAGTTTCTCGGTAACACACTCTATTTGAGTGGCTATAGCATGCCATGTTGTAGAGGCTTTACATCAGAACCCCACTCCGTAGGAAGAACTTCTCTAACCATGGCCGTTTCACTGTGTTATTTTCAGTAGGTATGTTTAGGGTTGCCCATTGAGTGCCTTCGAGGCGACGAAATCAGCTGACGAACAGTTACTTTGAACCCCTTCAACATGCAAGTTTTGCGTAGCGCATCCACATGGGTGAGTTCAAGTTTATGCACCTAGTAACTTACGAAGAAATATGATAATGATAACTTAGTTCACTAACCCTCCCTATTGAAATCGCCTTACGAGACTATTATCGGTTGCTTTCTAGTCTGAGTTCTCGCGACTGTTACCCACTAGTCAATATCTGCAGACGTAATTTTCTGCCATGAGTACGTTCATCTTTATCAGTTAGAAGGACTTTCTCAATCGTGGCACGTTAGCATAAGCCCATAACTTTCTGGCAATCTCTTATATGTATCTGCTATTACAGTTCATACGCATGGTGAACAGATATACATGAGCAAACAGTATGAGTGATGAATTCCTCAATACCAATCTCAAGCCATCGGAGTCGGTGATTCACACCATGAACGTCTCGACCTTATTACAGTGTTATGTTTCACCGATCTCTGATACTCTTTGCTGGTGACATGGTGATGCTCACCACTAAAGCTGACCACTTGCTATACTTCGTTCGACTGTCTGTGTGTTCCAACTAGAATAGCAGTAATGATAAAGATCTGCTTTATTGAAAGACAGAACTTTCAGTGAAACATAGATTTTTCGGCATTTGTCGCAGTGTTGCATCCAGTATAAATGAAATTAACCAAAGGAACTTATCCGTATACACAGTAGGAATAATGTCAAAATGTGCAAAGTACAATTATTGCGGCTGCACACATGCTAGCTTGGAAGTTTAACTGGCCACAAGGAGACGACATCTAGGTGGGAACAAGCCAAAACTTGGTTAAGTTAAGAAAGAAACTATTTGAGAAACAGCCGCAAACAGACAATTCAACACCGCTTTTGTGAGGTGAGATTTTACCTGGCTGTCAGTGGCCAACAAATGTTTATTTATCTGCCTTTGAGAACAAATACAACACAAAAAGGAAGGCGCCAGTTAAAGAAGTAAACAGTCAGCTCTATGAAGTTTTAACTGGCTTACAACTCTTGATTTGTGGGAGACGCAGGAAGCCATTAGCTTTATGATTGTGCAGGTCCTGAAGTAATTCTGGGGACAATCTCAATCAAGAGGCCGTTGGAGTTTTCCTGCCCAGGATGTTGGCTGAGAAATTAGGTGAAGGAAGCAAGCTAGCATCCGAAGTCGTCGGTGAAGACAGTTATTGAATGAGCCAGAATATTGAGGCAGAACAACATGTTGAATTAGTGAGCACATGAAGTACAATGTGCAGAAAAATTTGCTGTCAAGACAAATAAGAGACATCGAGAATCTGAGAGGATAAGTGGTGTCTGCATCGTGAGATCAGCTTTAGAAACAGCCATGACGAAGCATAGCGTGTTGAGGGAACGGATGGTTTCTAGCAGCGGTGAGAGCATGGTGCAACAAACTGACTCCCACTAAGTAGTACCGAAAACGAAGAATTTAAGAAATTACTGAGGAAATAAAATCAGGGATCTCATAAAAAGGTCTTTACAGCTACGAATTCTGTTTCTAAACCTTCTGACTCCACTTGAAGTGTCATTATTTGGAATCTGTGGGATTCTAGAAGAATGGATCCAGCTGTGTCGCTGTGCGCACCACCTCGAGGCAGCTGTTGCTATGTACCGTAACCTATCCCTGATAAAACGAATGGACTTCATGTAAGAAAGGTCATCAGAGTCATCAAAGTATGGATACCTTAACGACTACTGACGACAGTCTTAGGAATGACATGTACATTATTCTCCACAACCCATTCAAGACGAAGGATGAAAAGTCAAGAAAACGGCAAGATGAATTTTCCATCCGTCCACAGCTCAAAAAGCGTTGTTTAGAAATTCTTGGTACTGTATTTCAAAGCCACTGCATGGATAAACATTTGAAGGGACGGACTCGCTGTCTTTGACCGAAATCGAAAGAAAGACAAAGGGCTGTAAATATAATTAGATTGATAGCTGAACATTGAAAGACTGCAGGATTACTGTTGTGTTAAGTCGAATATGTGAGATAGACATGGCACAAATATATAAATATAAGTTTATCTCGTATCCGAATATCGAGAACAGAATAGCAGAACCAAAAACTGACTCGCGCATTGGAATAAGCGGTCTAATTGGCACGAGATGCAATATCGCTTTAGAATCTATGTCTCATTCGATATCAAGTGGGTCTACCATGCATCCCTCTCTTGCGACCAGTGGTTATCCTATGGGTAGTCATGACTTTTGTTTAAGGACTTCGGGATGTAGTCTGCTTTCGCTACCTTTTCTTGAGGTTTGTCGACTGTGTTTTCGCCAAAAGTCAGTTTTGTGACCCCACTGGTTGTCACATTCCTGAAGTTAATATTGGGGTAGAAGACTACACCAACTCACTTGCATCTTGAGGATGAGGTTTGCTTGCGGTGACTTTCTTGCCCCATGCAGCGTAAGTATCTTTCCGTCCTTTGTGGACAGTTTGGCCACTATGGTGTCCTTATCTCGCTTTCTGAGGGAGACCACATCACACCATTCATTGACGGCCTCCTCGCTAAGTGTGGTCGATTGTGTCTGCCTGCTGCCCACCGATGTGGATGGGCTTGATCTACAGGTTCCTTGTCGACTGATTCCGCGGGTTTTTGACCCCTGTTATGACTTTTCCTCGTGCCACTCTTTCCATTAATGTCACTAGAGGGCTAAGCTAATCCAGTGTCGTAGGGGCATCATGGGTGTCCGGAATATGGTGGATGTTCCTCTGCACTGAAGGGCATTCACTCCCTGACGGAGACGCACAACGAATGAGTATCCGTCAGGGATGACGCTAGTCACGTTACAGGTGTCAGAGCAGTAGTCGCCCCTCTTCTGCGGTGGAAAAACCGAACAGCCTAAGGGCCTTAACGCCCCACTGAGAGTGGAAATTGACACAACTCTTCCGCAGCGGTTCCTTTTGATAGGCATACTTTTCAGAGTGAATTGGGACTAGAAGATTCAAATTCAGCCCAAGGAAAATTTTTTACATAGGCCAGTGATGGAAAAACCAATAAGTGTACAAAATGGATGTATAATCACTAATGTTATTAGAACACAATTCCTATGAGTAAAATAAACTCAAAACTATAAAGAAAACTAAATTCGAACAGATAAAAAACTGATTTAGAGTTAATCTATAGACGTTTGGAGCGTATAGCACAACAAAAGCCAAAATTAAACAGGAGAGTGCAAAGTTTACTCTCTTTTCAAAGTTTGCGCGCTATTTAAGCGTCGACTATTGGAATCGACTAGTAGGTGTGGTATTTGGTTTATCAGTCAATTCATTCAAGAGAAAGGGAAGGAAAACAGAGATAAATGGTAGAGAAAGTCCAGCATTATCTCGAAGCTTTCTATTCTAAGTGAAAAGTCATATACCTGTATATTGGATATTGTTGGGTTGATTTAGTTTGTTGGAGCGACATTCGGTTCTTCTTGGTTGTTCTCACGCCTAACGTTTGAAATGGATTGTGTGCTTGATAAATTGGTTGAGGAGTCTGAGAAACTCCTCATGGAAGTCCAAGATGACAATGATTTGCCTCATATCACACGAAATCTGGTACAAATACAGCACATGGGTGAAAGACTTTGTCCATCGAGGGGATCTGGCACTGAAGTAAAAGCTGCTCGTCTCTTGGGTCCGAAAATGAGTTACGAGCTACCTCAGAAATTAACCTGTAAATTGGAAGCCTTGGTACCTGCCAACGTATATGAAACTGTCTCCCGAATTCCGGAATCCGATATCCAGTCATTTCTTAAGTCGGAAAGGGAGAACGTACTTCTCAGCGCACTTCTTATGACCAGGAAATCCGTAAGCCATAGTTTTTTCACAACCAGTTGGTTCTATAGTTTCAGTTTTGTGTCATTTTTACCAGCCTACCACTTAAGACAATTGATGAAGTCTGTTTCATAAGCTGTTTGATATTCCATACCATTTTCTGTTAAGAGGATGGAGCATTTAAATCTCTTCCCATTATCATACCAAAGGAAGAGAGGTGACTTAATTTTGGCATATCGTATATTAAAGGGTGATTTAAGGATTGACCTTTCAAACCTTTTCTCTCCCTCCAGAATACATTTACGAGGTTACCACTAAAAGGTGCTCAAACCAAGGTCGGACAAAATACGTGTGTAATTTAGATTCTCTCACAGAGTGGTCAACGACTGGAACTCCTTACTTAGTTCAGTAGTAACACTTTCAACGAGAAACTAGGTTTTTTTGCAGAGATGCATATCTCAAGGGTTAACATAATCGACAACAGCCTTCTATCCTTATAGTGTGTATCTGAATCAGAATTTGTTTCCTAAACTTCCTCATGTTTGCGAGCGTTTGCAGGACAAAATAGCATTACCTCTTGATGACTATGAAACAGTAAAATTACGAAACCATCAATAAGGGCTTATTTTAATTAAGAAAACTGTTTGACTAGTCTTGAAAGTTAGCTGTTTTCCTTTTATCGGTGTGTGCTGTGGCTACTAGCATTAACAAGTTTCTTTTATGTCAATTTAGACAAAGGGTAAATGTCATTGGAGTACAGCTTATTTAAAACTGGGTTTATGCTAGACTCCATGGCTTTCCAAATGACACGTTCGTTTATTTCCTCCCTGTAATAACATTTCTTAGTAGTTGAGATGCTTTTTATGATTTAATTTTCCCCCACAGATGTTTGAAGTAGTAGAGGAACGTTGCAAAGCTGGTGGGAACAAGTGGCCAATGGAGTATTGAGTAGTTTGTCCGGTTCAATCGCACATGCAGACACTGAATTTATATGTACGCCTGATTTAGAAAACTACAATCAACCAAATTTACTGGATCAAAGAAAAACTTTAAATCTAACACATGATGAACTAATATACGCAAACCAGGTACTTTTTGAATACTTCTTATACTAACCACGAACTCCCACTTTCCAGTAGCACCACAGTCGTCAAAATTCGCACTCATGTATGGCTTGTTGAAGCGCTAAAATATTGACTAGGTGCATAGTAGGGCCCATGTCTGCTTTTTCGCCATGTGAATCCAACATGGTAATATTTTGTATGTAATCTATGAGGTAGAAATTGTTCTGTTAGCTAATCAAAACAGTCAAATGATGCCTTTGAATTTCTTCACATTATTTACTGTTAGGTTTTACTGTAAGTGATCAACATTCAGCATACCTGCTCATACATTTTCATACCTCTTAATTAGGTCCCAACATCTTGAATCATCATTGTTTACAATCATTTCGATAAAGTTAGTTAATTTCATGAGTTCAAAAGTTGCTCTGGTCATATATACAAACTTCGTGTACTTTGAAAACCAGAAATGACATGGGTAAGATGGCATATCAGAGAAATCAATTGTTACAGGATAATGAATGTTGTGTTCACAAGGTGATTTTAGCCAGCGTACCAAGCCGTAGTTTACAGACAGGTAGTGAAATGGCTGAATACGTTTACGACCTCACTTATATGGGACATCACGTTTTTATTTTGCAGAACTCCACTCTATTTGTCAAGCCCTCATTCTGAGATATAGTGACTGAAAGCAAGATATATATATATGTATATTATTGGTTAGAGATTTTTGACCATATGTCTTTGTTTAATAATCCTTATTTGGTGGTGTAGAAGTTGGGCGAAGCTTCGTGGATTGAGGATTATGCTAATGAAGTATGTAATGTGGCGACTCGAACTGCTGCATATCGGTGCAAAGTTCTATGTTGAAACCAGTCAGTCAGTAATGAAGTAGGACTAAGTTGGAAAAGAGTTACAGGTTGTTAAGATGACACATTGTACCAACCTAGGAAGTCATTAACTGTTGGTGTGAGCCTCGTTGACACTTGTAAACTGTTTGGCTGAGGTCGAGATTGATGAATAGTTGGATACTGTCAACAAGATTGCTTATGATAATGACAGATTTATTTACCGTTTGTTATCCGTTAAGATTAAACGGATGCTTCATTAGATTCAGATGTTTCACCCATCCTTTCACTGAATACTCTTGGAACTGTTTAAGCGTCTTTTATTCAAAGCATATCCTAAAGATGCTGATCATCGTTTGGTTTATTTTCCCTTAGGTAGTTATATTTTAGTGCTTATTTAAGATCAAGAATTTCTCTCTTTGTAACAGATTCACGTAATGTTACACTACAAATTTCCTGTAGTATTGTGTCAAAAATGACTTTTGCCAGGGGCAGTTAACACAGTAGAACTCAGTCCAACTAATCCACGATAGACTTAATATTGAGAAATACAACTGCTTCTAATTTATATTAAAACATTTTATAGCAGGTCGAAATACAGCAAATGAATCCACATTCTTAAAAAATCCCAACCAATTCACCGATCAAATTCTCAAGAGTTTATAAAATTTCTCGAAGTATTATTTCAACTATCATTTCATATATATTTAACAGTATAATATAACCTGTGTGATAATCCAGGTTACGGTAGTGACTACATTTCTGAATGGTGAATTGCAATTTACCATATGAACGTGATGCCCTCTGGCTTAATTTGTAGTTATGAAATGTTTTAAAAATGGCCTGTGTTATATGATTTTATTACACAGCTTTTACCTTTAATAATAGCTGTACTCCTATTTCATTCCCAAATGACTCACAGCTGGACTATTACCTTTCTCTACACCTCACAACTTCTACTGACTTTACTTCTTTTCAAAATGGGGTTCCCCGCGATCTACTAACCTGTCTGTCAATGTATCATGACTCTCTTTCTCGCGAGAAGCAGATCAAATTGCGCTTGAAAACTTACCAATCAGATGTCACAGAAATGTGGTGTCTCGTGAAAAGGATTGCTCACTGCATGCGCAATGAATATGGTAATATGTTGTCATGTGATCGTCCATTGGAAACTAGAGCGTCTTTGTCTGTTCAGAATTCTCTATCACTGTGTTCTTTAGAACATCTAGAATTCGAGTTTCTAGAATTTGTAAAGCTAACAGTAGCTGAGCAGCCTCGATTAGCCCAACTTGGTGGACGTCCAGGAACGCGGTCGTTGATACGTGCATATCTAAGTCTTCGCTTGTCGTCAAAAAACTTATCAAATGATTCGTATCAGTCATCCGGACAGAAAGATTGGGAATTCGATGTAAGTTCATTTTGTTATCTTTTTAATACAGTGAATCACTGACTTGTTGGTTTTTCTTTAGTGTTTAAACCAGAATTATGACGATATTCGTCTGTCCTCATCAATAAACCTTCATTTTGTAGAAAATTCAGTGTGTCCTCTAAGCTGAATGAAAGTATTCCATGGGGTGAAGTATGCATTGTCGAGCTAATTAGTGTGTGGTGTGAAACCAATGGGTTGGAGACAGCTAACGATGTAGTCGAAAACCATTTATGTTGCTTACATCATATTTATCTATTCCCCGTTTGCAATCACTTATTTACCGTGCTTAAAACTATATATTACTGCTTGGTCAGGATGAGTAGTTGTTTACCACTCATATCAGTCAGCAGCAATTGATAGCCAGGTTGGAGTGATATAAATACCGGGCAGCCGTTGCACTCGTTTGGGGCCGAGATCATCAGCAGTGTACCCGGTTCAACCCACAGCCGAATCAGTTCAAACTAGCAAGCTATACTGGATGATGTGAGTGGTGTACAACCACTCATCTCAATGAATCAGTAGTATATAGTTTTTACGCATTTGTGCTTGCTTTCTCGATTACCATTCATGGTATCAAACAGATGACGTCAAACTGTGTGAATTGCAAATTGCGAATTCGATATACTTCTCATTCTGTTATGTAGTACAAATAAGTATATTTTGCGAAGGGGTGATCAACCCCAGTAATGAGTTCGTCTAATTGTGCATCATACCTGCACTGACAGTTTGGTTTGAAACTCATTCTTCTTATTGATTTTTATGCACCTTTAAATGTATAAGCATTAAATGCGTCACACTTCAGTAGGTTTCCTATGTATTTCTAACCATCTGTAAGTCTGAAGTCTGGTGCACTTTAAATAGTACCAGCAAAAAGAATTTCTTATACGATTCACTAACAGATAAACTGATGTAGCGCTCACCTTGCGTTTATCAAATAGTTAATCCAGATTTTACCTTTATTTCATTAGGATGGTCTTGTGGACGGAATGCCTGTTTGGCCTATGCTTTTCTACTGTCTACGCGCTGGGGATAAACATGTTGCCTTGGAAATTGCTCTTGAAGCACTGTAAGTTACTATTTGTTTACTCCACTTTATATAATGGTATGTTTTCGGAATATGTTTCTTCTGTTCTTAAAATTGCAGTTAATCGATGTTTGTTTCTGTGTTGTGGTTGTCGGGCTTGTACGTCATGGTAACCCAATGAGCGATGCTGACTGTTATGAATGCTTCCACAGATCCTACTGTATGAAATAGTAATAAAATTGAATTAGTTTCCATAGTTTAATTTGCTTCACATTGCTGAATGTTTGGGAGCAAGGTCTCACTGTCTCTACCTTCCTTACGTATAAGAGTGATGATAAAGTTATGCTTCTCGAAAATCTTGTCTCCTGAATGACCCTATGATGGAACATAGTCCACAATGAGGTTTTTCGTACTTACCAAACTCCTCCAACTATACCGCATTCACTCAAGCTGATTGTGACGAGTCTGAAACACCTGTCTCCTGGACTCTGTGGTCATGCGAAACTAATTCTTCCCTTCTGCCGGTCATCCTTAGAAGAAATCAATTTCTGTGGTATAAGCAGTCGAAAAGTGACAGTCGGCTGTGATTTCTTATCGAAGCACGCAACTGTTATAACGCCTGTACTCCATCTGAAACCCTAATAAGTTTAGTTAATGATTTGGAAGGAATATACTTCAGTGTTTTTAGAAATTACCCATCAGGACTTTTTCCACTCAAAGTTACTGACCTTTCTGTACCACGGCACTCATTTGTTGTTCTGTGCTAACAGCATTAATATCCAAACCAATTGAATAGTGATGTAAGTATAAGACTTGGGCACTGTGATAGAGTATAACTCCTTAATGGGTAAGATTTTCTTTTGATTAATCACACAGTGTTGTACAGTAATATTAACTGATGACGTTTCGAGCACAAATTATTACTCATAATCATATCAATTCCAGTTGAATAGTGATTGGAGGCCAGATAAGCTGTTCTTCTAAATGCAGTCGTAAATATTTGTAATGTACTGCGTTATGTGCCATACTCGAAGATTCTCTAAAATCAAAAGGAATATGGTTTAAAAGAGGAAAATACTTGACTTGATCTTCATGTAAGCATTCCTTAGTCTGCGAGGCTCAATCCACTAGATAGTGTAGATATTCGCTGGTTGCTTTTGGTATATTTTCCTAGCTAATGTTACTTGTAATAATGAATCACCCCCATAGTAATTAACACTCAACTTCATTAGTACTTATGCGTGTAGCATTGCATTCAAGAGATGTTTGAAAAACGAATACCTGCAACCTCATGAATTATGCATTTAGTGACTTTCATTGTCGTAGTAAAGAAAAAGAAATTATGTCAGTTTATCTGTAAGTAAGTATTTGATCGGCGATTGGACGTTTTTTTCATTCAACTGTTTCAGATAATCTTCCTTCAGCAGACAGATTTAGTTGTAAGGGAGTGACAATTAAAACTAAATGAACCTCTGAATCTTGAGTGACTACCTCAACTTCAGTCATGATTTCCTTACCCCTATTTAGATAGAGTGTTCTCATAAAAACTAGATGATTCACAGAATTGGTGGTATTGTATACTTTCGGTCAGTAGACTGTCTCGTGAAATTTGTGGCATTTACAAAACTCCAATAAGTAAGCGAGCTGTACTCAGTCCTATTACAAAATTTTAGATGTTTCAGGATATTGAAATGCAAGTATGTGCTACTTCTGAGTAGTTTTATGATCTCAAAGTTTTTTATCGTTTGATGTCTTATTCTTAGGAATAATCTGGGAAACTTTGTAAGCGTTCTTGAAGATTACGTGAACAACAATCGGCGTCTTCGAACTCCTAATCAGGCAAGATTTCGACAGATATCCAAGCAGGTGGTCAAGTCTACACGTGATCCTTATAAACGGTTTGTAAATCCTATGGTGACTATTTTTAATTTGGATCTGAAGTTGTGCTCATATTTTCTTGTGTAATTTAGAAGTGTTTATCTCTTCTTGTTTCTTACTATTTTAGGTATTCGTAAAAACATAACTTCTCGTGCTTTTGATAAGATTTGGATGATTTACTAAATAGTGGAGTGCTGCAACAGAACGCGAGTCTGTCAATCGTACAACATCTGAAATGGTACTTTCTGCCCGTAATTGTTTGACTGAATGCTTACGATTGGTTAAAGAAGTAATCTGGCCAGTTATCACACGAGTGATGGTACATTATGCTACACGCATGCGACCAATGGAACATGTTTGTCGTCTCATCCGTTTTATTGTGCGCTGTTTTTCTGTACATCTGAGGGATCTTCTCCCAGAACTGGCTGAAAAGGTAATTCGTTCTGTTCTTTGTCATTCGGTATTAATTAGATGTGGTATTGTATTTTTTGGGTATGCATGTAATTGCTATCCTGATTATTAATTGCCTTAAGTGATTCATTGTGGTTAATTTATCAAAGTATACACGACACCAGCGTGCAAAGTATTCAGATGGATATATACTGAAATTTTATGAATTCATTAACTTTGCTTTATTAACATTTGTCAGTTGTTCCACGTCAATTGTGCTGTGGGAAATTATAACTATACTTTGAAAGATTGGATGTCACTCCCCATGATATTAAGTCTCCCATTTTTTTCGAAGTGGAGGTTGATTTGTTGGCACAATTTCATTTCATCTGAAGTTCTGGTGATAAGTAGTGATTAGCAACGGGGTCCGCCAAGTTGGGTGTGAGGACAGATATTCAACGGCAACAATGACTGGCGGTCGCGCTTTATCTCAAGCTGACAGAAGTTAGAATCGATGTGCCATTGGGTGCGGTCCCAGTGGCTGAATCGTTTATGAGCTTGCCTTGTAACCTTAGGGTCCTTGGGTTTGACCCCTGTTGGGTTCATAGGCGAGTACTGCTGAAGAGCCTCAAACAAAGGCGGAAGATGTGTCCAGTACTTCCTGATTTCCAACAGCTTCTAACTTAAGTGGATTTGTGACCAAAATTTACATCTCATCTTTGTTAGGTAGGTTGCATAGTGATGAGGTTTTGGACAGTTTATTGTCCATTTCCATATAATGGTAATGTCTTGCAGTAACTGCTTATGTAGGATTTCATCCTGAGGAAAAGCAGATCAGTGATCCAAACATTTGAGATAAACACTTCCTTCTGTGTACTCCTTGTTCTAAATAATGCACCCTAATTGTTTTATTACATGATATACTAGGTTAAGTCAAGCTTTAGATAGCTAGCCCCTATTGAACTGGTTAGTAGTAGGTATAGTGGGTTTTTAACAAGCTGTTCATAGTGACATGTTTAAACCAATGAGCCACATTTGAATAATCTCGTGACATCACCCGACGTTATGTACTTAATGTATCTTAAGTATACGGTGTATTTAATTCTTCACAAGCTAGTAAAAACCAGAAAACGAAGTGTCACAACAAGTTGAGGATGTTTGTTTAGACTATTTTGTTTATATGTGATAGTATTTTATGTTGCTCCTGTAAAGGTAGACTAAAGCACTGTTTTCGTCTCACTTTGTCTCCGTATAACCTAGAATAAGGAGAATAGTCAACTGCCTAATACAAAGGCCTAAAATCATGCAGCTTGCATATTAAGTCTATTAGAACAGTAACGTGTCATGGACAGATGTCTCAGACGAAATAGCAGTAGCTAAGATTGAGAATTACGCCTAATAGTAAAGAATAGGAATCTTTCATTTGCATAAACTTGGCTAGGTCAACTGTATTAAAATACCCAATAGCCATCCCCTAATTTCCAAAATCCCTTTAGTTTATCCATTTCGATGAACAGATTTATCAGTGCATTGATAAAACAGCACATATATTTCGCATGCATTGGAATCATTTATTATATATATTATACTCAGTTTTTTTTCGCATATTCACGTTAAGCCTTATGAAATATTACCTAACTAATTTCAGATTGTGCTTGCTTACACAAATGGAGGCCAACATTCAAGTTTTCTCTATTTGTGTAGTGTACTTGTTGATGAATTTGGAGAGGAATTGGATTGTAGAGTCGGTTTGGTGAATGTATATGAGGTAACTTATGTTTTTTCACATAAGGTGTTTATGTAATGGTTCGTTTATTTGGAGAGGTGTAATACATTGCTTAAATAATCCAACCTAGAAATATTATACTTGATTAAAATTAAAAAGAAATGAGGTCCTCACTTGTTTTTATCGCTATGCTGTGTATTTTTTGGCTCTTCTATCTTGAAATCGTTGGTTGTATAGAAAGGCGTTGACACGCATGTCCAGATCTAATATTTGTAGATTCATTCAGCCAAGCAGTACAGAGACGACTATCAGATTGTGTGGAACAATGAGTTTCATATTGTTGAGCATAATTTTACCTCCGCACCTAAAAGTCAGAGGAAACAGGTTTGAAATCCCTGACGTCAGTGTGTGTTGTATCCATTTGGCAAAGTTTGCCTAACTTTAGTCGTTTGCAGTGGTTATATTCGAAAGAAAATATTGTCTTAAGGAGTAGCATTAACAGTGATATATAAAGTTTGAGGAGAGAATATCTAGAGGTTAAGTGGAAAACAGGTGAATGTTTTATGGTGATAAAAGTGTGTGAGACTCTTTGACCGTGCATATTTTGCAACTGTCTGCAGGTGAAGGTGATTTAGTTTTGTATAGTCACACAGCTGCATGAACGACTGATGGTGATTTCTGAAGGTGTTGTCCTTACATAGTATTTACTGCCGGCTATCAGCTGTGGCACTAAGTTTCTGCAATCACCATGAGCAATAGTAGGCAACAAAAGGCACACAGATGTAGAAGACATCAGCGACAAGTAATACCAGAAAATTACTTATTCTGTTTAGCGAGACAAGATGTTACAGACTAGTTGTAAGTGAATTTATTTCCGAGAAGGATGGCACTGCAATTACCTCATGATAGACGACTGTAACGTTGGAGGAGACATTAAAGAACGATTAAACTGCATACTGCTACACTAAAGTTTCAGAGCACCCACATGAATAGAATGTTGACATCGGTCCTCGAACTGTAACTGAGGTTATAAAAGTTGTTTCTAATGTGAAGCAGCACAAAGCAGCGGGACATTGATACTTTGGTAATGATGTCTGGATTAACTAAGTTTAAGTAATGCATGGGAATTCATGGAAATAATTGAATGACCCAGTTTATGAGAAGAGAGAAAAATTTCCTTCTGATTATAGGGGGATCGGGTTGACTAACACAGTATCTAAAATTCTTTGTTCTATAGTCCTGTGTAAATTGAGTGGTGCTTGAAAGAAACAAACCTGTAAAAACCATACTTGTTTTGTGCGCCGACAAAGCATTATTGATCATATCTTCGCCCAAGGACATATTCTAGAATAGAGATACCCATCGACGTCAACACTTGTCATATTTCGTGACTTAAAACTGGCTTTTGACTTAGTCGACCGAGAGGTGCTGTGGCACTGTGTAGCCATGAATGGAGTACCTCCAATCAACTTAATTGACCTAAGGAATGACTTATCACTGATGTCAACATTCTCTTTTAGCTTCTTAGTCCATATGTCAGCGTCATGTTTAGTATGCTTTCCTGTTTTACGGCAAACTCGAATGATCATGTGTTTATTTCACACGTTTTTCTGCAATCGCAATCACATTATTCCCTTCAAGGGGCTGGGTTCGAAAATCCCCCTTAATTTCATCTTCTGTACGACATAGTGCAGCCATAGTTGTATTCATGTCGGCGCATACTTATTGCCCAGTCATGTGTTTGAGAAGCATTAGCAATTCATTTCTAACCTGTAGTAACAAATGAGTGGAATAAAAATAAGATAGATAGATCTCATTTAATTTTTGAAATCAAAACTTTTTGAAAGTGGATAGCTGTCTAAGTACTATTTTGATAGACAACTAATATGGCTCAAGTTCAGATTACTATCTGAACGTGTTTACAGTTGGAATCACCATATTTCCGCTACAAGTAAATATGATATTCTTTAAGCTTCAGTATTCCTCATGAAACCTCAGCTTATGTTACTGAAAAGTTTACTTAGAAGGGACTCTGCACATAAGTGCATCATTTTAATTTGCCATCTTGCGAGAAGCACACAATTGAGGGTATATAAAATAATGATGCTAAGACAAACATCAACTGATGAATTTTTTTAGTAGATTGTAAAGTGACACTCTCGTTTTGAAATTTTTCCGATTTTCTTTTGTGTCGAACAACAAACGAATGACGACTCTGATTGAAAATGAGTGTTAATTACTTTAGTCAACAATCCAGTTGACTAAAGTAATTGACATACTATGTGTGGTATGTGCTTCCTATGATTATCACAGTAAGATTAACCTGACTAACGTAGTACCTAAGATTTTGTCGTCGGTACTAGTACTAGTAAGTTATAAAACAAAATATTGCATGGCCTCCCTTATCTACTTTACGCTATTCTCTTCGTTTCAATAAGTCAGGTCAATGTGTTAAATAAGAATACTGCTTTTGAACTCGGTTCCTTATTTTTACTGTTAGTTAACTTCAGTTTCTCACACAGTATTAGTGTTCTGTCTGCTCACTTTTTGCCCTTGAACACTATTATGATCATTTTTGACTTTTATGGATCATTTTGATCATAGTGGTTCGAATTTCTGGATGTATATGAGCAGAACTTGTGACGACTTATTATTTTGGTATGCTGGTGATTCCGATTACAGACTGCAGCAGTTTCGTTAAAATAATACACTGTTTAAAATTGACGTTGTTGTATGAGTACTTGCATTCAGCCCATTGTCATCAGTTTGTGTTATCAATCGTTGAGAGAGAAGATTCATGCTCTGTATTTATATTGTCTAGACGATAATGTTGAAAATTTGGCTGTGTTTACTGGTGCATGGTTTTTGTTGATATACCGCTTCGGTCAAAATGATTCTTATTTGATGATCAATGTTACTGTGTATTTCTTGGCTTATTAAAGCAGTCCTTTAGATAAGATCACAAAATGCCGTGTTTGAATTTAATGTGAGGTGTAAAGAGTCAGTCGGCGACATTCCGACTGTGTTTTCTGGTACTCTTCAGGAAGGCTTGTTTGCGGTTTTGTGGGAAATAATATTCTGTCTGTCCGTCTGTCTGATATAACGTGCAGTGTAACGATCATTCGTTTGTTTATATTGTGGTGGTGGGATACAGACGGTGTGTGCCAACAGAATATGATTCTCACATATTCCCACAGTTCACTCCGGTATTAGCAACACAATACGATATTATCTGTTTGAACATTCTGTTTGTTGCTAGAGTGGGAATATTATTCTCTCAGTTCAGTACTGCGTTAGCAACAGAATACTATGTATTCTTGAACATTCTATTTCATGTCGTTCAATGTAAACCAAAATCACACACTCAATGATTGGTTAACAAGAAGATATAGCTTGGTTTCAGTGTCTTGCCTTCTGTTGCCACAATACATCTAAAGCAAATACTTCTGCACTCATGTTAGTCAGCGTTTTGGGTCTCACAATTATAGGTCGAGAAATTAATTGTTTTTTATTATTTTATCGTGTATAGTATAGTGTGCCAGGCTTCTGATTGTATTATCCGGTTATCTTAATAATGTATGCTTAAATGTCATGTCACATCCTATGGTTTTTTAATTTTTCACCTTGTGCGTAGATGTTTCTAAACTGGCTAAAGATGGCAGTGGCACGTTTATCAGTAGTGCGTACAGACGGTTTGGTTCAAGCAACACAAGACCAAATTATTGATTTTCAAGATGTTGTGATGAAGTAAGTCTACTTACGCGTTTTGTGCTTAACTAAGGTCATAGCAGTCGTCTGTATTTCATTCTTTTGGGTTGCCTGTTAGTATGTTGCATTGATTGGAGCATTTTCATTTGTGTAAATTGGTTATTACCATGCCTAGGAATGAATATATTAGGATTATATTGAATGTACCTCGACAGCGAGACATATTATTTTGTATTGTTATCTTTCTTATTATATGCGGAAGAGGAGATAAAGGTTGATAATTTCATTGTGGACGAAAACAATAATTCAGCATAAAAATGTTAAAAATTCTTTATCATTCTGTAGATTGTATAGCTACACTGTTTACTTGTATTAGATAAAGAAATGCATGCATTTTCATGCAATGACAAAAGATCTGATGCATTTATCCAGTCCAACATTTTTTGTATAATTCACTGTCATCAACAATGGACACAAAGATATAAAATAAGTCTTCTCTTCTCTTTCGTACTTTCGTTCACAACTTCGGCGTAAAGTTTAAACACACAGGATGTTTTAGTGTTGCAGTAACCGTTGATTATGACATGCGAAGAAGTCGTAATTTATAAAAATATAAATGGTGGGTTTCTTGTTGCTACACAAGTGATCGTTTCCTTTAATTTAAAGTATAATTTTACTTATATTTATGCACAACTATTCACAAATAACAGTCGTGGACATCTTTTTCTTTGATAATCAACTTTGTGTAAACTTGCGTTTGTGTTTGAAGAACTCTTTTGACAAAAATATGGTTTTATTTATTTCTGACAAGTACTATCTTTCTGAGTTTTAGTGTATTATTATTCCCTTGAGTTCCGAGAGGAGCATAGCGCTTCAATAACACATCTCCACTTTGTTCTGTTTTCTATTATCCTTTTCAAGTGGGTTCACAATTGCCCAAAATATCTCATCTCCTCGCACAATCTCCTCCTTGTCACCCAAGGACGACCCACTCGTCACTTCCCATTGGGAGTTTACACAGACGCCTCGCGCGCTGTGCCATCCGATGGCCCCCTCAACGTTGCCCGATCCATCTCCGTTTCTTCCTACATATTTGTTGAGCAATCGGCTTTTGGTTGGTTTGTTGCCAGGGTTTCTTGTTGCTGATTCTTTCTGGCCATTTGATCTTCAGTATCGTGCCAACAAAGGTAGTAGCTGACAAAAGCCTGCAACCTGTTGGAAATCCTTTTCGTGACACGCAGTGCAAGTTTCTGACCTGTATGGAAGCCTCGACTGACTTCACATTTGTGTTGTGAACAGTGGTGGGCGACAAAAGCGAAAGAGATGGAAAAGGCATCGGCGATTGTTAACACCAGACAACTATTTAAACTTATCAGGGAAACAGGTGGCAAAAGGCAGATGATAAGTGAAACAATGTCCGAGAAAACTGGCACCATAATTAGCTCTCAGGATAGACGACTGGAACGTTGGCATGCGATTCGCTCCTGCTGTCAAATTTAAGATGATGCTACAGGACTGGACTACATTGCCTCCTAGCTTAGAAATAGGCAGTGAAGTGGTAGAGCGTGTTGACCACTTCTTTTATTTGAGAAATTTCGGCAGCAAGACACTGTGGATTGGTCGCTGACAAAGCCTTAGCACGTATACTGAAGTTTAGTTTGCCATACGCCAACTAACGCCATCTCTGCCTTAGTAGATGTGGTATCCGACTGTCGACCAAAGGGCGTGTGTACTTTTCAGCAGTCCGATCTATCCTCCTTTATGGCTGTGAGATATGGCTATTGAGACGGGAGGACATGAAAAGGCTGATTGTCTTTGATTATAGGTACCTGCATCCCATCTACCGTGTGAAGTGGTATAATAGGGTAAGCAATATTAAGGTGAGGTGTCGGTCGAGTGCTAGACAAGGGGGGGAAATCAATCGACGAGACTGTTAAGTTACATCGACTGAGGAGATGGTTAGGACATGTGTTACGTATTCCTAGCCATCGCCTTCCTCGACGGGCAATGTTAGCTGACATAGGGTCAGATTGGAAAAGAGCCAGTGGTGGTCAAACCTAGACATGGCTTCATCAGTCAATGAAATCCACAACGGTTAGTTTAAGCCGGCGAGGTCGGGAGGTGTAGACTTCTAGGTTGGGGTCCTCGGGACGGTAAAAGCCAATCACTGGATACAATCGGTTTTACGGCTCAAAGTCGTTGTCAATGGCTGGCGTGGATGCATTCACTACTTGTGACTTATATACCCAATGAAATTATATTGTTCTTCGATATTACTATACTTTTAGCCTCATATCTCTGTTTACTGTATCTAGTTTTCGTTTCTCTTTACTTTCTTCCCTTGCTTTGTGTGCTGAATGACGTGTGACAACTCGAACTGCTGCACATCTGTGCAAAGTTCTATGTCGAAACCAGTCAATCAGTTGAAAATCCGAATGTTGTTCCTTATATTGAGTGCAGAAGATTTCCAGACTGGTTTCAGGCTGATGAAGGCGTATCCTCCTTCTCTGGTTCTGGCTGACAACTTTATGCATTCCAGTTGCCTGACTTTAAAACCGTGCTTCCTAGTTAAGTGTAGAAAGTAACGTCTATGAAATTTCTCTCGTTGATAGTGGTTGTTGCTGGTTGGTTGGTCATCTTCATCATCTGCGTCTTCTCTCCCGGGGTTCTGTCTTCACTAGCTGCTTCCACAGCCAGTTTTTTGCTTCTGTCTACAAGTCTTCGAGTCAATGTGACACTAAACATCGGTCATCTGCGAAATCCAGATCTTCTAGAGTCTTCTTATCGATCCAGCATATTTCTGTCTTCTCACTGCATGAGCACAGCCTGACGCATAATCCAGTTCACAACAATTAAGAATATCATCTATGATAATAGATGGCCTTGTCTTATTCCTGTATTCACTTCGAACGCTTCGCTGAGTTTCCCGTTGTGAATCACTTGGCATGTGCCAGTATATAGTTGTTGAATGAGGCTGATAAACGTTCGGGGCATTGCACGCCACAGTGCTGAAGTAGTTTCCAAATTACCTCTCTGTCAACGCTGCCTGTTGAAGGCCTTTTCGAAGTTGATGAAATTGAGATGAGTGTGGTATAACTGCCATTCTATGCTTTGTTCGATGATGACGATGAGCAGAGTTGCAATGTGATCAGCGCATGATTTTCCTTTCGTGAATCCAGCTTGTTCCTACGAGCGGAGTTCTGCATTCAGTGCATCTTTTATTCTCTCCAAGATGACGCTGACTCAGTATTTTACTTGGCGTGGACAAGAGCCTTATTCCACGCCAGTTCTTTCAGACGGAGGCCTAAGTCGCCCGTCTCTGATGGTTTGACAAGGTGTTCTTTCTCTTGTCTTTCCTAGCACTCTTCTTCACATCTTTTTTCAGTGCAGTATACATTGAACTCAGCTCCTCCTTTTGTTGTCCATCTTTGCATTATCTTCTGTTTCACCATTCTCGTCTCCTCGATTAGCTACCAGACGTCCGTAGAGAACCATTCCTTGTCTTTCCTCTTCTCTCTGCTTAAAACGGTTGCACCTCGCTAGTTTCCTGGCCGGTACCAGGTGTGGGAGAATCAGGAGGGTTAGATGTGGGGCTAGCGACTCACCGCAGAAAGCCAGTGGGAGTGCTACAGAAACTTCGATGCTCAAGAGTTTTTAGTGTAGGAATTTTTAATTTTTCGCTTTCCTATCAGGTTTGTTGGATGAGTCAACACCAATGTGGTAGTAGTTCAGAGTGCGATATTAGACAGAGTTTGTCATGAGAGCTGTAATACCGAATCTAATGAAATGCATTGAGATTTGTATTTTTGTTTTGTGTTTTATTTGACTTATTTTAGCGTTACCTGATCCGTGGAATTGTCTTCAGCTCACTGTTTTTAGGTTATTGTTATCTGAATGGAAGATGTATTAGTACTTCGATTGTATTCCACTAGGAATGATTTTTGAAACTTTCAATGTTTTAAGGGTACTGAATTGTTGCGTTGTGGATAAAATTTATTTTGATAAAGTTTCACAGAGTTAAATTGTAAAATCTACAGATGACGTTTCGAGCACAATTGATCACTCCATCATATCAAGTTACTCAGACAACTTTCCAACTTCGTATATATGATTCCACTATTTCTCATCTCTTGATTCGATTGGTGGTAATATTTCTCATATTTCTGGCGTTAGTGATGGGTCATTCCTATCGCACGTGCTGGGTGTAGATTCTATGAACGAAGCTTCAGTAATCAACCACTCTCTGTCTCCACCTACCTGTATTACTTTTTAGAATTTTAACCGTCTCCCACCCTATTGTGTAGTGGTGTGTTAATGCATACAGTGCAATTTCTGAGCTTTTTTCTAAATTACTTATCTTCGTGCGGTCAGTCATTCTTACCTCAGATAAATTCTTATGTTCTGACAATCTAACTACACCCGATCTACTAGTTTGACCTATGTAGTTGACTTAACTCCTTTAACCTACAGAGCTTGTCCCTGAGTGAGTTTGTAGGTTTTAATGTCACTCTACTACCAATCATATCAAGAGATGAGAAATAGTGGAATCATATAAATGAGGTTGGAAAGTTATGTGAGTAACTTGATATGATTATGAACAATCAGTTGCACTCAAAACGTTATCACTAAATTCTTTATTATATTCATTCACGTATTATTAATTTGCGTTAATAATTCCCGATGCAGTCGTGAGTAATTCCATTTCATTTTGAAATCGAGTGATGTTTCACTATCTGTGGACAAAGCATAATTGTTTCATTTTTATTACAATAAACTTGTTATGATATTATCATCTGATAGATAGTGCTATTGATTTTTAGTAGACTTTTTAATGAATTCACTGTGTGTGTTTTAACTTAACCATTATTCAAATTTTTTTCTCAGTTCTTCTACAAGTTCGACGATCGTACACGCGCTTGACTCATTTTCGAGGTTGTTCCGATGATCTCCAATCTCTTCACATTTTGTATGGTGTAAAAAGTTCTCAGCAGTGATCAATCCTTATTTCCTTCTATTTTCAAAAATCAACTCTATCTTCTTTGAAATTGCAGATTACCTCACTGTTTCGAATAACCCTATCCATTGTATTGAAAATCCTATGTCACTATTATGTTTCAAAAACCCTTTTTATTCCCATTTTCTAGTTATCAATAAAAATTTCAAATCCTTCCAAATATAATAGAAATCATCTTTGAAATTTATCTTTGTTTGTATATGATGACTTTGTAACATTCGGTGATTTTCACGTATCCACTTTAAATGATGATAATGTTTAACAGTAGTTAGAAAGTCGTATAGTATCAGTCACGCTACTTCAGGTTTTCTATCACCTCTTTGAATCATATGGTATGAATTACCAATTTTTTCTTATAGAAATTAAATTTCCAGGGGCAACAGATCTGCTGCTATAGATAGAGCAATCTGTGAGCAGTAATTCTTGGATTAAACTGTAATATCTAATTGTCTCTAGTTTCCTCTTCCCGATGAAGAAATATTTCTTCATAGTTAATTATTTGGCAGACAACGTTATTATACTTCTGTAGACTTCTATTGTTAAGTTGTATGTTTTCATAATTGCCGTCGACTTAATGTTATGACCAAATTTGTTATGTTGTTTGTATTCAGAATCACAGTTTTCCTAAAATGCCTAGCTGTCTTGGATTATCGGTGCTGTAGTATATTCCTATACATAATTGATATGATTATGAACAATAATTTTTTGTTCGAAACGTCATCCGGTAAATAATACTGTTTCACTATGTGATACATCTGATGAAGAAACTAATATGGAATTACTGCTGCATGATTTGATTCCGTGGTTCTTGTTGGATTCATCCCCTGTCACTTGCTACTTTTTCTGTGAAATATAATGAACACTCATTGTTTGCTGGTGTCCATGCCAATGCTTAACGACTAAGTCCCTCTTTTCCCATATCTTGAAGCAGATTTGATACATGTTTTCAATTCATGTCGAAAATCAGTAGCAATTTTATCCAAACATTGTCATAAGCCACGTGTAACTGATTGCAAATGTTCATCGATTTTCTGAATTTCAACATCATCGATACTTTAGTCACCAGAAAAGTTTTAATTAACTAACTAAGCATTGATATTTTGTGTCCAACTTGTCTGTTCACATGACAAATTTGAATGTGATTCGCTATTCACGGAAGTAGTAAATTGCTATTATTACTATAACACTGTAGTGTGCTTACGTTTTGATATAGTTATAGTGGATTATCATAAATACGTAATTGAAAGTCTTGTATTGTTCAAATTAAGTTTATCTAGTTTCTTAGTAATAGGTCGAAAGTACATTGGGCTTAAGCTAAGCAGCACTATCGCTACGGAAACTTTGAAGCTCTATATACTGCAGTTGTGTTCACGAAATCGTCCGAAACACATGTCTTTGCGGATTACACTGAATATAACCTAGTGATGAAGGTACCTGAAACGAAGGTGTGATGCAAAACAAGATTCCAGGTCAAGTTGTCCTTTGGTTATTTGTTCGCGTTTCACACTTGTGGTATTTCATTTCCCTGATAACTCTTATACCTCCCCAAGTTTACTGATTAACCGTATGCCTGGAAATGAACGAAGGTTAGACTTATGGTTGGTGACAGGAACCCGGAAAAAGTACACCCATAACCACTGAGGAACGAAAGCAAGGGAAGAAACTTATAATCCACTGGAATTGGAAAGATTACTCATTTTGATGATGCTGGCGAATTAAAATCATGGGCCATTCCTTTGGGTATTTTTTTATCGGTGAAAGCAGGAGTAACACTGGGGACATAAGATGTCTGCGCCATGTTCGAGCGAAATATATGGCATAGAAGTGCTTATAATCTGTAAGAGAAGATGTCGACTGTTCAAATAACAGTTTGAACAACTGCGACAGTAAAGGAGAATACTGTTGTTTTTGCAGGGGTTGGGATATCACCCGGACGCTAAGACTGAAGCAAGTGGTTGTTTGAAGTGAACACACCACAAGGTAGTCGAGCAGCGTGCCCATTGTTTCCGGTGACCAAAACACGTTTATACTCCATTCGATGCTTTTGGATTGTGAAGCTCATGGATGTGCACCATAGGTTTGTAATCATGGTTTTCCAGCTGTCGTAGGTGTAGACCGAGATGTTCACCAGTCAATCGGGTTGTAGGCGCCAGACGTTGGAATTCTAAATTTTAGTTTTGTGAGGAAGAGGTGTGGCCGTATGAAGGTAGTGGATAGTACTTAGCTGGTAGATGTTATGGATGCATAGCCACATGAGATTATTTCTGGGAGAAGACCGAAGTCCAGCTATCCTCAGTTGTACGTGGTTGTTTATTGGGACCCAAAATCAAATAACTAGGTCAACCTGAAGAATGTGAAGATATTTTATTGAACACAGGGTTGAGAAGAGAAGCAGAAGTGGGTTCAGTTCACTATATAGTGTGAGGAGCCTTGAAGATTCATTTAAAAACACCTGAAAGGTCGCCGGCGAGTTTGACACTCAGCAACTGAAGGACGAAGCTATAAACAAAACTTTCACAGCAGTTATCAAAGTAAAGTGAGAGTCATTGGGGGAACTTGTGGAAGGGTACAGGAAGTTTGAGAAAACTACATAGAAAAAACCCCATATAGACATCTTAGGCAGCGCAGTGAACAAAGTATTGGATAAAAGTTCGGTTAAAGACTAAAGATGGTTTACGACAAACTGGCACAACAGTCTGCAGTCAAGAGAACAAAAAAGTACTTAATCGCTATCCGGAAAGAGATCAGCGGCGATGGAGAGAGAGTGCAAGGCGTGAAAGCAGCTGGCAAGAGGAAATAAATTCACCTAGTCGAAGTTCTAAAGAAAAAAACTTGGGGTGGAATAATAATTCTATCGACCGTAGGCAAAACACTAATCATCACTGTCCTTCAAATACTAGAAGATTCTACGGCTGGAGCTTTTACCTGGAATAGTCTACATCCAGGAGTAACGAGTCATGCGCGGATCAGACGGTTACGCTTCACAGCAACATCGAATAGAACATAGGGTGGTTGTCAGCCTTATTTCAAACACGGACTTTGTAAGCGACTTCAACCTCGAAATAATTTGGCAATCGCTTTGGCACTAGTGTGCCACGAACCTTCACTGACTGACTTCCTACTATAGTTCACTAAAGACGACTTTGAAGTGAGAACCGGAATGAGACTGTATCCACTATCAGTGATTGTGGTGGATTGAGAACGGACACACTCTAGCTGTCGTTGCGTTTCGCAGAGTGACTTCAATCCAATACTCTCATCGAGTTAGTCGCCAGACGGTTAACATTAGTGGTCCAATAAAGGAAAACAGGTTGGGACATAAGACTTGATGAGATTCACTTGTAGAAGTCAGCATGAGTCGAGCATTGGGGCTCACTCATAAAAGTGTGAATAGTCAGCCTATGAAATACCGTTGTTATGCGTGTAAAATGATGTCAACTACATTGAGTGTTTAGACTACCTCAGATTGTATGAACCGGAGAAGTTAAAAATCCTGGGCAACTTTTCTTTTTACTTGAATGAGTTGTAAAACAAGTAATATGAATAGCAGTTACTAGTTGGAAGTATCATAATCTCTGCTGGAATAGGAGGAACATCGTATGACTTAAGCCAGCATAGATGACATCTTTAAGGTATGTAATTGCCAAAGTTCATGTTTTGGCGTATTATCAGTAAGATTAAGAGGATCATTTGTCAATACATATACATTGTTAGAAGACGGATAGGGCCTGGATTGACACGAGTAAGTAACCACTTAAGCATCACGGAACCAAGCGAGTTTATAATTTTCAACGGCGTTTACTCCTGTGATACGTGATTACGTCAATGCGTATCATTTTGTTTAGATTCTTTCTTGACCTTAGAAAGCACACGAATAAGAACAGAATATGTTAATTTCCGTAATAAACTGTACTACTTCATATTGAGTTCATTATCAATGAGATCCCTGTGTAACACATGCCGCTTCCTAAACTTCAAAATAGCCAAGTGGAATTTTTCATAGGTTAGAATGCAAAATAAGCTCTCAAAGTTGTTGGAGAAAGATATGAGGGTGATGGGAAACAAGAAATTCGGTTGAACAGTGAATGGTCATATATTGTGATCTCACACAACATAACCTAGTGAGACAAATTGGACAAATGTAGTCACCATGATTAGAGACAATCTTTTGAAGACAGTGACTTTTGGAAACTTATTGAATATTTACCGCAACCACACTAATTGACTACCATTACATGTAAAAGATGGGGTTTAAAAGATTATAGCATCATATCGGACTGCTGGCAAACCATACGGGATGAAAAACCTCTTCACAAGCCACTTTCGCTTTAAGGAGAATGTAAAATGAGAATCACTGATAGTTGACAGTAACCACGTCGTGTTTTCTTGACTTTGTTACCAAAGGAAAATATGGAATGTACGACGTTGAGCAGGCTGCTCAGATTACCACAGAGCTAGAGAGTTCCATTTAGAAGTGTTCGGGATCTGTCAGCGCAAATGGAAGGTTGAGAGTCTATCCCGGTCATCCAGACGGCAGCTACACTAAAGAGTTGGCTATCATGATGACACCGACAGCACCGAAGGTTCCTATGCTCTGGGGACCAATCTCCGCCAAGATAACGATAGCAAGATTAAACTTGAAAAGTAGGATTTGCACAACTGTTCAATGATACGCTTTTACAAACACCGAGGATCAGGAGAAGAAGGAGGATTTTTGCAGATAACTGTAGGAAGGAATGAAAACACCCGTGCAATATGACAGCATTAAAATCCTAATAGGTGATATGGATGGAAGCGAAATTCAGGCATCAAAACTCAACAGAGATCCACTCATGTGTCGAGGAGCTCTCGGTTGAATGAATGAGAACGCCGCTCTCTTCGCAGAATGCTTTGCTTTCAATGATTTGGTGATTGGGAGGCATCGTGTGCATGCATCAAGGTATGCAAAAGCAACATGGTGTTCTGCCGAATGGATACACTAAAATCAGAGAACATCATCTCAATCTAAAGAAAGTGGGACGCAGTCTGCTAGACACATAATCAAAGTGACCAGATGTGGGCTCAGACGATTGCCTAGTACATGGAACTCTCAAGCTCAAGATGAAAGCTATCAAAGCACACAGCAGTAGACTACAGTTCAATTTCAACACTGGGAAACTAAGTACGAAACTACAGGAGACAACTTCTCTGAAGCCATCCAAGCAAAGTCGGAAACACTACGTAGCGTCGCTGAGGAGACCTGCGTTCAAGAACTCTGGAAGTGATGCATAAGTAAACCTGTATCCTAGTCTTAGAGAGGTAGAAATGGCAATACAAGGAATGGCTCTTTATAGGCACGTGGGGAAACCAATAGGGGACAGAAAGATGGAGAGAAATAAGATGAACCAGTAGAAAGACAGACATCGAAAACTAAAACAACAGTGAAAGGCGCTAGATAAAAACAGTAATTTTACGACAAAGGCAAGTGAAGATGGATAGGTCACCCGGAAGAGAGGCGTCTCAAAATACCACAACAGAGAAGAACATCGCCACTCGGAAAGCGATCAAAACAATGAAGAGAAATGAAAGAAACCTCATTATCAAAGAGGAAAAAATAAAGGACATCTGAATTGGTCAATACCTGCAAATTGTTGGACGGAAACAGTAGTTTTGAATACTACCAAAACTCGAAAGCAGCAGGACCGGACGGAATTCCCTCTGAAGTACTGCAACGGATCCATAGATCACAGTAAATGTGCTCAAGCCAATATTGCAAATAGTTAGGAAAGAAGGAGAGGTACCTACTCATTGAAAGAAAGGCTGCCTTCTCAAACTACCAGAGATTGCCAACTGCCCTCAATCTGCAAGACCGGGACCGGCTAGTAAACTAGCGAGGTACAACCGTTTTAAGAGGAAAGACGGGGAATGGTTCTCTACGGACGCCTGGATGCTAATCGAGGAGACGAGGATGGTGAGAGAGAAGATAATTCAATGCATAGATAGAAAACAGAAGAGGAAGCGAAGTTCAGTGACATCGTACTGAAAAAAGACGTGAAGAAGAAAGCTAGGAAAGACAAAAGGCAATTCTGCTACACACCAACAACTGAAGTAGAATAGTCAGGCCGCAGGTAAAACAGACCTCAGAACACTATACCAGACAACCAGGTCTCTGTCAGGAAGAGATCAACATAGGTGATGAAACCAATAAGGAGTGGTCTTGAGATCCCAATTACCACAGGGGAGAAACAAAAACGAGTTAAACAGTGATCTGATCGACCGTCACTTGCAGCTCGTCGAGAAGAACCATCAACATCAGACACACAGGTACCTGTCAGTTGACACTAATCCTCCAGAGAAAGTAGAAGTATTGAATGCGATCAAGCTCTTGAAGTCCGGGAATGCAGCAGCAATGGATGAAATTGACCCGATGCACTGAAAAAGAACCCAGAGACTGCGGCAGATGTACTCACGTCATTATTGTAAAAGCTTTGGAAGTTAGAAAAGAAAGGCACACACAGACTGGAAGAAAAGCTACCTTCTCAAACTGACAGAGACGGGCGACTTAGGCCTCCGTCTGAAAGAACTGGCATGCAATAAGGCTCTTGTCCACGCCAAGTAAAATACTGAGTCGCGTCATCTTGGAGAGAATAAAAGATGCACTGAATGCAGAACTCCGCTCGTAGGAACAAGCTGGATTCACGAAAGGAAAATCATGCGCTGATCACATTGCAACTCTGCTCATCGTCATCATCGAACAAAGCATAGAATGGCAGTTATACCACACTCATCTCAATTTCATCAACTTCGAAAAGGCCTTCAACAGGCAGCGTTGACAGAGAGGTAATTTGGAAACTACTTCAGCACTGTGGCGTGCAATGCCCCGAACGTTTATCAGCCTCATTCAACAACTATATACTGGCACATGCCAAGTGATTCACAACGGGAAACTGATCTCACTCATGCCACCACTTCGAAGGTTTCGATAAGGCTGGCTAATACCACAGATGATATTCCTGATTGTGTCTGAGAAGATTATACAGCTGGTAGTGGTGGATCAGAAGAAAGGGAGTGCTTTTTTCACGTATTTGACAAATCGCTGTTTTTGTTGTGTTATTCACTTCAAGAACATTTTTTACAACTTTAACTTGACTTTGGTCTTGTAGCGGTAAATAATTCCCCAAAATTATTAACCACAGCAATCATCACTCAACATTGGATGCTGACCATCACTGTTTAAGTCGACTTGTTTAGCTGAAGGCTTACGGTCAAGCATCCCCGCCATTTGGTGCTCCGTCGTGTCACGTGCGTGCACGATTACTAGCTAGCTAAGCATTCACCTCTACCCGCGGTTTTGTCCCGAAATATAATACGTACTTTGGATGACAAAATCTGGTCTTTTGCTTTACCATTTGATACTCGAAGAACGAACACTATAGTGGTTGTTGGTATAAGATCTTGCGTTAGTATAATCCGTGCAACTCGCGAACGTTCGATACCTACAGCCCTCTAAACTGGTGAGCCCGACCACGAACTATATCTTCAACTCACACGCAGATAAACCCGGTGAGTTCGTTCCTTTTTGTGTTTATTCTTGTACTATATTGTTATCGGCATACTTTTCGTCATGAGTGATCCTAGCCCCAAGGTTATTCAGATTCGCTCAGCCGCCAAAACAATCCAGCTAGTACCATATTGGCCAGATAATGCTGAAACGTGGTTTCAGATTGCTGAGTCTGATTTTTGTGAACATGGCATAACTGATCAACGTTCACAGTTCCTTGCAGTTATTCACGCCCTACCGCGGGAATTCAGCAGGTGCGTAACTCTGCAGATGTCGGTAAGTAACTCGTACGAGTTGCTCAAAGCATCTCTCCTAAAGAGAAACGTTCTCACAGATCGATAACGTCTGGATGAGTTATTTCGTAACATCGAGTTAGGAGATCAGTCAGCCGTGAGCATGCTGGCAAGAATGAAAGAGATCATTGGCCAAAGTCAGTTCGATGAAGGACTCTTCAGAGAACTATTTTTATCCAAACTGCCACAGTCAGTTCAGACTGTACTTGTGACACTTCAGGGTGTTCTCATGGATGATTTAGCTGTCTCTGCAGATAGAATTCTAGAGATAACGAAACGGCCAGTTACCGAAGTATACTCAGTTACCGAACAGACTTCGAGTAAGGATTCTGCAATGATAGAGTTAATCAACTCCGTCCAGCAGATGCTTAGGTCAAACAAGCCTAGCAATTCCTCCTATCGTCGTTCTAAATCCCCTCGATGGCAAAGCGCACGTGGACGATCTAAGTCCAACACACGCTCTCTCAAAAATCCTGACTGGTGTTGGTATCACAACACCTATGGCCAGGAAGCGAAATGTTGTCGAAAACCTTGTGATTTCGGCAAAGCCTCCAAGTCTGTGGGAAACTATCCCGCCGGCACGCGTTAGCGGCAACCGTCGCCGGTGGCACTAGCCGCTTACTTTACATCCATGATGTAATGAGCCAGACTAGATATCTAGTCGACACAGGTGCCGAAGTCAGCGTCCTTCCTGCTACAGCAGCAGATCGACAGAAGGATCCTAACCTCAACCTACAGGCTGCAAATGGAAAACCAATTGCAACCTATGGTCGGAAATACGTCTATCTGAACGTAGGTTTACGCAAACCTATTCGGTGGATTTTTCTGATCGCTGACGTCACAATGCCCATCATCGGCACGGACCTACTTAATCATCATGATTTGCTCGTAGACGTCCGCCGTAAACGATTAATTGACAACACTACTAGTTTGTCTATCAAAGGCATAACTTACGTAGGCCCAAGCTTGTCAATCGTTAAGATGAAAGCAATCCCCGATCCAACTTTCCAACCGATTGTTGACAAATATCCGGAACTGAATTGCCCATCTAACGATCTCCCGTGTATAACCAGCAATGTTATGCACCACATCATAACCTCAGGACAGCCCGTGACATCTAAAGCACGACGACTGGCCCCTGACAAACTGAGAATTGCCAGAAACGAATTCGATCATATGCTCACCCTTGGCATCATTCGGCCATCGAATAGTCCATGGGCATCCCCATTGCATATGGTTCCAAAAAAAGATAGTAACGATTGGCGACCCACTGGTGATTACCGGCGAGTCAACGCCAAAACTACCCCCGATTGCTACCCATTGCCTCACATACACGACTTGACGGCAACGTTATCTGGAGCATCTATATTCTCCAAAATCGACTTGGTTAAAGCATATAACCAAATCCCGATGGCAACGGAAGATATTCCGAAAACGGCTATCATCACGCCCTTCGGACTTTTTGAATTCCTACGTATGCCATTCGGCCTCCGGAATGCGGCACAAACATTCCAACGCTTCATCAACGAAGTATTTCGCGGTCTCGACTTTGTATACGCATACTTAGACGACTGCCTCATTGCCAGTCCAGATAAGGAAACTCACCTTAGACACTTGGACTTGGCATTTGAAAGGTTACGCCAACATGGTGTTACCATCAATATACAGAAGTGTCAAATAGGCGTTGACTCACTCGATTTTCTGGGTCACACTATTGACTGTCAGGGCATTCGCCCACTGGTTACTTCGGTCGATCACTCTAAGAAAACGCGTTCTGGACGTCACGTTAGATTCCCAGAATACCTTCACACCTATTTCACATAACTGAGTGACACATCAATTTTTTTTATGTTGCGTCATTTAACACAAGTAAATGATATTTTTCCTATAACCGTACATAAAATTAAATTAGATGTATATTTTTTTCCCGATATTTTGAACTTTACATTATTTTACTGTACAGTAGATGCATGTCGTATTTTTTTGGTAAAAATAAAACGCTTATTTGGTACATTTTTCTTGACAAGGTTCTCAGCATTCTTGTTTTCTTTTCCAGGTGCAACGGGCACTGGACAGGAAACAAACGAAGCACGGGATCCAACGAACAACATTGAGGAAGCTATGTACAGACACCCTATTGGCATAGGCAGACAGACCAGCAGGCTCTTGATCAAGCCGCTCGGAAGATTTTTTTTCACCCATCAGGGAACCATCGATATTTTTTTACTTCCGGCTGGTCATGTCTTAGGGTCCTCACAAACCCACTAGGGGGGGAGTGAGCTGTAGCGGTAAATAATTCCCCAAAATTATTAACCACAGCAATCATCACTCAACATTGGATGCTGACCATCACTGTTTAAGTCGACTTGTTTAGCTGAAGGCTTACGGTCAAGCATCCCCGCCATTTGGTGCTCCGTCGTGTCACGTGCGTGCACGATTACTAGCTAGCTAAGCATTCACCTCTACCCGCGGTTTTGTCCCGAAATATGACACGTACTTTGGACGACAAAATCTGGTCTTTTGCTTTACCATTTGATACTCGAAGAACGAACACTATAGTGGTTGTTGGTATAAGATCTTGCGTTAGTATAATCCGTGCAACTCGCGAACGTTCGATACCCGCAGCCCCTAAAGTCTGTTAAGTTTGGATTTTAACCACTTACATAGTCTATATTGGGTAAATTGTCTTGGCTGTTTCCAGTAGAAGTTCATTATGTCAAAAGTACCACATAAATGTAATAGGGCGGAGTGTTACTTTTTGGTAGATGATGGAATACAGTGTAATAACTGTAAAAAGTGGTATCATAAGATGTGTACTGGATTACGTCCAGCTGCATACAAACGTTGTATTGCTCCAACATCCCACCGGATGTGCAGAATGTGTTGCTCCCCAAAGATGACTTTAATAAAGGAAGCTCACGGACTACTGTCTAAAGCCATGGAACTTCCTGATGAGAGCGTGGCTAGTAAGAGTGACACGGACTGCCCGCCTGAAGAAGACTCAGTAAGTGTTATAACTGTAGGGGAGTTAAATGAGGACTTTGTTGCCTTGTTCTGTCTGCGCCTGACTAATATGCCTATCTGCTTCTGGTATCTTCCGATTCAGCGAACCACGCAAATATCAAAAGACAAAGTCTGGTCTCTGACTGTATATTGTAGTACAACAACTACGACAAACTACTACTACTACTACGACGACGACAAATACACTTATTTAGGAAATGGTATTCATACATTTTTACAACCAATACAGACAGCTAACAGTATTTGAAATAATTGATCATAATAGTCAATAACAAAATGCGTGGGAATGATGATATACCACTTATGCGAGATTAACAGTCGTTAAGATAATTGAACAATAACAAAGTGTGTGGGATCCTATCAGTAAGTGCCATCATGAATGCTATCACACCGGCGGTTACTATCCCAGTTACCCCGGAATTAAAACCTACTAGGTGTTCGAAGCGTCTTAGTGAGCGAAAAGGTAACAAAACGGAAGCTTTAAACAGCCTCTCAGAACCAGAGAACACTGTAAGCGAATTTCACCATGAAGGTGGTGCAGACACTGATCTTGATTGTACCATCAAAAACTGCACCAGCCCTGAGAAGCAACTGCAGGCAGATGATAAGTGGGTAACAAAAATAAGCAATCGGAAGAAATATAGTAATATTGATGGTAGGCAAACGTCTGTCACCTGTAGCCAGGCTGCATCAATAGTGGTGAGAAAAGACATAGCCACTGCTAAATACGACAAGCTCTCCTTAGACTCTAACATAATTGTTGGAAATTTAGAAGAGTCCAAAGAATCTGATCCCGTGAAAAGGCACGATGACGACCTTAAATTAGTGAGTAGTATTATAAGGAAGATGCTCCCAGCGAATTTCCCTGGAGTATCGATTAAAAAGCTGATTAGAATAGGCAAAAGAGATGATGAATGTTCTAATCAGCGTAGCTTGCTTAAAGTAGTCTTAGGTTCTCCTGATGAACGGAATCATCTACTGGCTAATGTACACGACCCTGCCGGGTCAGGAATTTCAGTCAGACCTGATTTATCTCTTGAAGAGAGACTTAAACGAAAAGAAGTTTTGTTCCAGCTAGAAACAAGACATAAAAACGGTGAGACTAACCTTAAACTGGTGGGTTTTCAGATAGTCAGGTCTTGGAAACGTATGCTTCCAAGACCTGTGTGGATAAGCCAGACCGCATAGGAAGCCTGAAGGTAGTGTACACTAATATACGTAGTATCGGGAACAAATTTCACGAGCTAGGTGTATTAGTGGAAGACCTTAGCCCAGGTATTGTGGCCATTACTGAAACATGGCTGGTTTCTGGATTAGATGACACACCTGAGCTATGCGGATTTAGTTGCTTGCGCAGCGACAGGGTTAAGGGTCGTAGAGGTGGCGGGGTTGCTCTGTACATCAACAACTCCCTACATGTTCGTTCCGTGAAATGTGAAGCGCATGACAGTGGGACAAGTGAGGTAATTAGCTGTGAAGTAAGCTTTGCAACTGGCACTCTACTCATTGGAGTTCTGTATAGAAGTCCCTATTGTCAGTGTGATGACTTTATTTTACATCACCTCAAACAATGGAGTAAACACAGTAGCTGTCTTATTCTAGGTGATTTTAATGCACCTCATATAGACTGGGTAACTGTCACATCTCCAGGATCCGCTAATAAGTTTGACAGCCGGTTACTCTTGACTACCATGGAAAATGCCCTGACACAACATGTCTTAGGTAGTACAAGATTCGGTTCTACCCAAGGATGTTCCTTGCTGGACTTAGTGCTTACTCACGAAAACGACGACGTGGATGGTCTAGTTATTCATCCACCTCTAGCAAACAGTGATCATGGGGTGTTAGATTTTAACTTAAAGGCTGGCAATTTAGCCAATTTTAAACCCAAATCCCGACCTAGTGTTCGGCATGCTGACATTGTCGCTATAAAGGAGCGTGCTTCAACTGCCGACTGGTCAGTCAATATTGTCTCATCCATTGAAGATGAATGGGAGAGATTTAAGAATACACTTGAGAGGGTTACCACTGATTTCATTCCCTGGAGGGTTCCTAAAAGGCCAACAAATCGGCCACCATGGATAAATAGACAAGCTATAACACTCCTAAGGCGGAGAAAAAGGTTCTGGAATCTCTTTGTTTCTACTGGGCTACAGCAGTCCCGGCTGAAATACTGTGAAACCAGAAACCAGTGTAAAACTTTGATTCACCAGTCAAGCATAGCTTACGAAACCTAGTTAGTTAAAAGTTCACCAGGCTGCCCAAAAAGACTCTTCTCATATATCAAGAGAAGAACACGTAGGAGTGATGCTATCCCACCTCTTATGCTTGAAGATGACCAGAAAAACATGGCTGAGGATAACTTGACTAAGGCTGAGGCTTTGTCCAAGCACTTTAGTCAAGTATTCTCTGATAATATTGATACCAGCTTTGTAACTTTTCCAGAAGGTAACTTGAAAATGGCACGCTTATACATTGGAAAGCATACTGTCCTAAAGTGGCATCTAAGGCTCAATCCTGGTAAGTCCAGTGGCCCTGATGAACTCCACCCACGTATATTAACAGCACTGGCTGAAAACATAGCCGAGCCATTGTCAGTAATCTTCAATATGTCTCTGGACCAGTCTAAATGTCTAAAAGACTGGAGAGATGCCATCATTAGTCCGGTCTTCAAAACCGGATCTAGAAATTTAGTTCAGAACTATCGTCCTGTTAGTTTGACCAGTATTGTTGTTAAACTACTAGAAAGAACAATTCGTGGTGCTATCATTCAGTTCATTGAAGGGAACAAACTTTTCGCTGTGGAACAGCATGGTTTTAGAGCAGGTCATTCTTGCTTGACCAACCTTCTTTTGGCCAGAGAAAGTTGGGCAAGCTCAGCTGATGCTAATATACCGGTGGATGCCATATTCATAGACCTTAGCAAGGCGTTTCACAGAGTTTCTCATTCAGGTCTTCTAGTAAAGTTAGGTAGTCTGGGAATCAATAAAGTGGTTGCCGACTGGATTCAAGACTTTCTAAAGGACAGAAGACAAAGAGTACGAGTTAACGGGGTTTTATCAACATGGGAATCGGCTAAGAGTGGCGTTCCTCAGGGTACAATTCTAGGCCCACTTCTTTTCCTGATTTATGTTAATGAGATTCCATCGGTAGTTAAGTCATCCTGCTTACTGTTTGCTGATGACATCAAGATATGGAGGGCTTTACACGATGACAGTGATCAACTTGCTTTGCATGAAGATTTAAACTTGTTAAGTGATTGGTGTAAGTACTGGGCGTTGGAGATTAACGTAGGCAAGAGTGTAGTTATGCTGGCTGGCTGGATTCAACATAGAACTTGGCACCGAATTGCAGCAGTTCGAGTTGGCACGTTCCAAATAGCACACAAAGGTGGTGGACAAGAATATGAGTGAAGAGAATCAATAGAGTTTTGACAAGTATAAGAGTGAAACAGAATGAGTAATGGTAGAAAGGAATATGAAAGATTACAGGGACTGAATACATCTGCACCATTGACAACGATTTTGAGCCATGTCACCTATTGTCTCCAGCCATTGATTCTTAGAGTCCCGAGGGCGGGCTCCAACCCTGAAGTCTGCGTCTCCCTCCCTGCCTGACTCAGTGTAACTGTCAAGGATTTCATGGATTGATGCCATGTTTTTGTTTGGCCACCGCCTACTCTTTTCCAACCTACACCTATATCAGCTAGTAATGCCCGTCGGGGGAGGCGATGGCTAGGCATGCGCAGCACGTGACCTAACCATCTCAATCTATGTAACTTTATAGCCTCTTCGATTGATTTTCCCTCTTTGCCCAACACTCTACGCCTAACGTCAACATTACTTACTTTATTATACCACCTAACGCGAGAAAGAGATCGTAAACATCTGTGGTCAAAAACAGACAATCTTTTCATGTCTTCCGCTCTCAATGGCCACGTCTCACCACCATATAGAAGGACTGAGCGAACTGCTGAGCAGTACACACGTCCCTTGGTTGACAGCCGGATGTCACGCCTACGCCAGAGACGGTGTAAGCTAGAAGTTGACGTAGTCCAGTCGTGTAGCAGCATCTTACATCTACAGGAGAGAACCAAAAAGTTGTCAGTAGAAGAAACAAAGATGAGACTTCAAGTGATTGTAGATAAGCAGAAGGGAATGAAGATACGTAACAATAACAATCACCGATCACCATCAACGGGAAGAATTTGAAGGAAGTTAATTATTTCACCTATCTAGGCAACACCGTTTCAACTACATACGTCACAGATAAGGATGTCGAAGATAGGATCGAAAGGCGAGACAGACTGTGATATCAGTGTATGAATCTGCTGCAGTTAGCTGGAGGAACCATGAATGAAGATTTCAAATTTGATGGCACACTACAGACAAGTGGATGGGGTAGTGGTGATGCACTACCTATTGGATCCCATTTTGGCAGATTTCTTTCCAAGTAAACTAGAAAAGGGACCTTTGAACAACCCTATCAGAAAATTCTCACTTCATTGCCGGTATATGGATAACACCTTTATTCTTTGTGATAATGATTCGGATAGGAACACAATAATAACTCAATTCAATGAAGTTCATTCTGCTATAAAATTCATGTGTGAAGACGAATCCCGAAATAGAATTGCCTTCCTGGATGTCCTGCTTACAAGAAAACTAGGTGGTAGTACAAAGAGAAATTTGCTTAAGGAAAGCACATGGACAGGACAGTATACACATTTTCATAGTTTCGTTCCTCTCCAGTACAAAAGAAATTTAGTAAGGACCCTCAGCCACAGAGTTAGAGCTATATGCCGAGACGTGGTAATTGAAGATGAAGTAAGGATTGCATATGACACCCTAATTAAGGATAGCTATCCTGAAAAGTCCATCAAGAAACACATGACCAAGAAAGCAGAAAAGGACTATTCTCCATCTGTCAATAAGAAGCCTTTACGACTGCAATTAAGGGGTGTGACACACCCAGTGACAAGTTAAGGAAATCTATTCAAAGAAGTTTTAATGCTGGTAAACTACAGGTCATATTTCCCACATGACTGATGGTGATTCCTCGATTGAAAGCACAAGTACCTAGACTAGCCACTTCTAATTGTATCTACCAATTTTAACTGCGCTTGTGGAGCGAGTTATATTGGCAGTTGCTCTAGGAACTTGATTTTTCTTGCTCTCTGGTGAACATGTACCAGTGTGACTAAGTAAAGGTGTAGTAAAAACCATCGACAGTTCGATATTAGACCACCTGATCCAAACTGGCCGATTACAAATCTAGCATTGAAGAATCCTTCTCTATCTTCCACCGAGTGCTAGATAAATTGCCGAAAACATCCAGGCACCGCATACTCCAAACAGCGGAGGCTATCGCGATTCGCATGAAAAAGCCAGTGTTTTGTGTGCAAAAGAAGCAAGTCCAGCCACTACCACTACTACTACTGCCCTGGCCTTCAGTAGAGACCATAAGTCCATGAATTTGTATTATTATCTTTCCTAATTTTTCTGATATTCAGCGTATTGTTATGTTGAGGCTATCGGACTGTTGTAATCCGTTGATATCATTATTATTACTATTGGTTCGATGTTATATAAACAACATTAATGTTGTTGTTAAGGTCACTAATTAACTCACTTTTCTATGTATACATACATGTAGGAGCTGATGATGAAGTTATCGAAAAGAATATTCTTTGTTCAGTAACCTTTCTGGTGAAGAATTTTAATGAGTATTTTTAATCAGTTAAGAATAGGATTGTCAACACTAATGTTAAGTCAATTCTTCTCTGTGGTTCAGAGACTTAGTGTGTCAACAGAATCATTTCCACCAGTCTTCAGACTTCTATAAACAACTGATTTCGCTCCATACTGAAGATGAGACGGCAGGAAAGATTAGAAACTGGGAACTCTGAGAATGAAGCTGCCAGGAACCCACCGCTTCAAAAATATCCCGAGAAGGTGGAGATAGACTGGACTTACTCTGCAAAAACCAATGAGTAGGAAACGAGAACATCTAAACAGTCCTGGAGCCATCTGTGGAATAATAGTGAGAATAGGATAAAACAGAGATGTGCTGTTGCAGCTGTGTGTCCCATTTGGAACGTAGGAGAATAAAAATAATAATATTTATTATTGTTTCCTTTAATTCCTAGAGGAACATAGGGCTTCACCCGTGCGTCTCCATTGCGTTCTGTTCTCTGCTAGAGTCTTCATCTGATTCCAAGTCTGTCCACACGTTTTCATATTCTCTTCACATGACCTCCTCCAAGTCACCCCACCCTCACACTGACGACCAACTCGCCGCTTCCCTTTCGGGTTCCACTTGACCGATAGCTTGTCTAGTGATGTCACTTGATGGTTTCCTCAGAGTATGGCCAATCCATCTCCATTTCTTCCTGACTATTTGTTTCACAATCGGTTCCTAGTTGGTTCGCTCCCAGAGATCTCTGTTGCTGATCTTTTCTGACCGGCCATCTGATCTTGAGTAGTATTGAGCGAAGACAATCTGTTGATGAAGGTCTGTAGTTTGTTTGAGATGCTCATTATGACGCGCAGTGCAAGTCTCTGATCCGTATAGTAGCACTGACTGACTTCACATTGGAGTTGAAAATCCGGATCTTATTTTTGATGCTGAGTGCTGTTGACCTCCACATAGACTTGGGAGTAGTGAAAGCTTGTCTTGCTTTTCCGATTCTTGCTTTGATATCCTCATCAGTTCCGTTCACCTGTAGTTGAAACGATGCTTCCCAGGTAGGTAAAGGAGGTTGTTTCTTCCAGGTTCCTTCGATTTATGCTGATCGTTGTCTGTTGTTGTTGTTCTTGTCCAGGAATCTCCATTACCTCTGTTTTCTCTATGTTCACCGGAAGTCCTATCTTTGATGCTTCTTCTGCCAACTTGTTGCTTTTCGCTTGCATACCTTCCAGTTTGTGGGAAATCAGACATATTTCATTGGCGAAGTCCAGATCCTCCAAATCCTAGCATGTTTAAAAATATTGAATATGATGTTCTCTTTACATGATATGGTGAGGGAGGAAACAAAGATTGCATGGAGATAAGTTGGTGTTTGCAATTATGAAAGTAAAACAAAGAAGCAACAGGACCATAAATATAATAGAAATCATAAAAGTAAAACTTGAAGGTATATAAGGATGGATGGAGGAGAATGTTTATTTACTAGATGAAAAAAGGTTAGTCAATTCTTGCCTGACACTATTTTCATCACATAAAATACGTGCCAAGTATGGTATCATAGAATTTTTATACCTAGACGTGCGAGCATACAGTTTCCTAAATTACTTCTTTTCGTACCTGAGGAGATGCAAGGTGAAAGCTTAGGGTAAAGTGGATGCTCCAAGTCAGACAAAATCCCTTTAGCAAATTTATTGCACGAAGTCAAGTACCTATCGACAACGACGTTAACTATGTGGTCCTACTGACAGTCTTCAGCATTCTACGAATTGTAGCATAGTCCTTTTAAAGCAAACCAGGAAAGAATAAGAGTGACCAATAAAGAAGAATAGGTAGGATGCAAGAGTTTATGAACTGTAAGAGGAGGGTTTGAGTTATACCCGAGTGCCTTAACTTCTGAATGTAAAATGTCAGGTGGAATATTTTACTGGAGATCGCTAAGAAATGGGAAGACCAGGAGAGATCAGAAGAGAGAATAAGTCCAAGATACTTAATTTCTGATTTAATTCCTATATCATTGTCGTCAATCTCACAAATGTCATGAGAATCAACAACTACTTTTAACTGTCTTTTACATCTTAAGCTCAAATTAACAGTTTGACACTTAGAAGGATTCAGTTTGAGAGCGTTAGACTCAGACCATTTACTGACTCCCGACAGGAAGCTATTTATTTTGGTAGAATCTAGCTGGGAGTTAACAGCCATTGAAACTGGTAAATCACCAGCGTACTTCACAAAGTTTATGTCATCAGAGTGAGGCAAGTCATGTAAGAAGAAAGAAAAAAGAAAAGGAGAAAGGACAGCGACTTGACGGACACCAGATTCAGTAGGCAATGAAGTGGAAGACTTCTCTTTAAATACGGTGTACTGCATTCTTTCTGAGAAATAGGACAGTAACCAGTTAACAGTCCAACATTTTCTTTGACTTGCAGCAAGTTTATCTAATAAGATGTCCGTAGGGACCGAGTCAAAAGCAGATGTATAGTCTAGGAAGGCACAACGAACAAATTTAGCCCCCTTGTCTAGACTGGAAGCAATGTTATGATATAAGACGGCAGTTGCATCCAAAGTGCTTCTACTGTGCTTATAGGCAAATTGTTTAGGGTCATTAAAGGATTTAAGCGAGAGTACAAGACTAAGTAAAAGTAATTTCTCCATAGTTTTCAAAAAAGGAGAGGTAATAGCAATGGGTCTAAATTTGAACATGCTCCAGTAAACGATTTAGGTATGGGTACAACTTTAATGTCCTTCCAAACGGCAGGCACAATATTACTGGAAAAAGATTTGTTAAATAGATCAGTGAGAGGGTGACACAGAATATCAGAACATTTTTTCAAAATAATACTAGGTACATAATCTGGACCTAAGCTCTGGGAAGCGTTCAGAGACTTGAGGCACTTTTGAACATCATTTGTGTTAAAACCTGGAAAGGGGCTATTATTAACACTAGTGATGCTGGGAAGCATGCCATTTCAGGGAGAGTAAATAAAAGATTTATTAAGAGTACACACATCAAAAGAATACGGAATATTCTTTATCTGCTTACCACTAGTGATCGCCTTAAATAGTTTCCACATATTAGAAGCATTTTTGCAGGATATGAATTTATGGTTATATATAACGTTCAACCTCTTCATTTCAGACTTGATGAGGAAGTTAGTTCTTTTTACACCACTTTTATCTTTCATTTTATATAGTTTTTCCTTCTCTCTACGAAGCGTTTTAAGTTGAGGGGCGGAGAAACGGTCAAATTTGACGAGTAGTGTTTCTTTTGGACAGCAGATTTCAAAACAGAATTTCAGGTAAGATGTAATATTAGAGATAGTGTCGTCAAGTGAAACATCATTAAACAGATCCCATCTTGTGTAACTGAGCATGTTTCTAGGATGATGTACGTTCTCATTTGGAATTATATTCAACTGCAGTAGCCAAATCCAAAACAAAAGGTGTACACAAAGTTGTAACAAGGCCTTGGATATCTCATTTGTCAACCATTCCAAACTGCCAGTTGGTCAGAGGACTAACTTAATTTACTCCCTTTGACCTAACCCAAATGAAACCCTCTTCCATACCTCACTCTACAAAAGAGTCGCAATTAAACTTAACATTGAAGCTCGCTTAGTCCGGCTTCACTGACCCTTCTGGTTTCTATACTTAGTAATTCATTTACATCAAATTATCTATATATTTGTCTTGTCATTCTTCTTAAGTTTACATTATTCACTACTAACTGTATTTTATCATTATTATTATTATTCGACCACACCGAACGAATAACGAGTGAAAGCATTGACTTCAGTTGCAGCAGCACCACAGCTTTGACATATCACTAACTGCAAATCACATAAGCGATTTAGCACACCACTTGCCTTGGAGCCATCCAAAACTATGTCATTCGAGTGGCGGGATAAACTACGCAGAAATCTACCCTCAGATTATCAGTATTATAGCTGTGCTACCTGTCGTATCTGGAGAGGCGGTTTATGAAAATTTGTAATTTCCAGCGGTAAGGTTGTAATGCGCACACACCTGCAATTCAAATAGGTGGTGAGGCTGGCCTCTTGTTGCTGTCTCCCGGGCAGTACGGTCAAGCAAGACCAATGTTACTTCTATTCCAGGTACCCCAAGAAGAAATCAACTTCAATGGTAAGAGCACTCGGGGAGTAATATACGCACGCTTGTAAGAAGTTGCAAAACAGCCGAATCACACTAGCAGTTCCCTGATTCACCAATATACTATTCTGCCTGGTATCCTGACGAAAATCCTATCTCTTGGTCCTAAGTTCTGTACTATTTCTTCCACGGTTTTCAAATATGACACAAAGGTGCAATTCAAAAATCTTGCCATTCGGGGACACAGGACTTGCTTTCAACATCTTATGAAAAACTCGGACAATTCAAGTCTACTATGCGGCATTGTTAATTCCAATACAAAAGAAAGTAGTGCAGTTAAAGATATATGATAATACATGCATGGAAAATATAACTAAATCAATTGATTTAGAGATTCTGAAGTTTGTCCCCTTATATCGAGGGGACCGATTTAATGTTTTCTGTTTTATAATAATAATTGGTCGATTTTGACGGTAATGAAGTTTTAACATCAGGCAATTGCAAACAGAGAGGCTAGGATATAGAGAGTGTAATGTTGTGGAAAATTTACAAGAAACGGAATTACGTCCATTTTTATCGCTTATATACATGAATATCCAATGATTTCTAGTTTATATCGTCCTATATTGTTGCATAAAAAGTGTCCCTTTTCGGCACACATGGTCGGCATGCTAATTTGAGCTACCCTAAATGCTACAGAAATCTTCCCTAAAGATAGGGTTGATAGGAAACTGGAGTAATCTCATGCAACACTCTTACGCAATGGATATCCCGGAAGGTTTATTTGGAGAAACATGGAGAAGAAAACTACTCGAAAGAATACACAGCTCAACAGTTCTGCTTTCAAAGGTCATACTAATGGCGTACTACTGTATTTAATACCCACGGACTAACGCTTAATATTTTCCATAGAAATGATTCAAGGATAAACTAGTGCCTGTATCTATCTCGATGTGCATCGACTCGTCCATATGTGATGCTGACTACTTAGGAAGTTGTAAGTGTTCTCCTGAAACGTATAACTGAACACTACCCAGTTTGCTTGATAAAAACGAGCAAAGGATGACAATGTGTATTCGAAAATGTTATGTTAAACTTCTTTCTTTATCTTGATTACAGTGTGGTCGTGTGATACAGGCAATTCGCTCCAACGGAATATGATTCTCACAGTAAGAATCATTGAATTTTCTGGTTTTATCGTCCGAATAGCAGTCCCACAGTTCATTACAGCATTAGCAACAGAATACTTTGTATATTTGAACATTTTATTTCATGTCGTTTAATCGAAACTAAAATCACAGGCTCAGTGATTGGTTCAAGAATATAAACTGTATAGGTATAAATAGCTTGGAAATATACCTTGGCTTCCATGTTTCGCCTTCTGCTGTTAGAACAGTATTGTTCTCTTTGTTTAGTTCGATTTTAATTCATTCCACATCATTTCATCTACGCATCTCCATTGTTATCATCACCACACCTCCAATTTTTTGACAACACTTAACCTACTTTTAAAATCATAATAGCAATCAATCAGCTTTAAAGATTTTGTGAATCATCCACTTCAACTCCGTCTACTTAAATATAATGTTGATTTTCAAGTATTGGTTTGTGCGGATTCTGTTTGATTGGTTGGAAGATTTCATCATGAGCTGACATTGGTTAGAGTACTATTGGGAAACCAGCTGGGAATACTGGACAGCCGTTTCGTCCTAGTTTGGGACTCTTTGGCTGTACGCGCCGAACCCAGGACCTTCTTGTTACAAGGTGAGCTCGTAGACCATTAGGACACTGGGACCCAATCCAATGGCCAATGAACTCTAACTTCGGCCAATTCACGACATAGCACGACCATTTAGCAATGTCTTCGATGAGAAAACTGTACTCACCTTCGACCTGCTGTACGCTACTGATCACGACTTTCCACTAGAACCCCAGATAACTGTCTGAATAGGGCCAGTCACTAGTGAGCATCAGATCATGTTAACGATCTTTCTTATCATATGTATATAAACTAAGGGACAATTTTTTTAGTGCTACTTGATGACTTTTTCAGAAATATATAAACACCAAGTGAACACCTTGAAAGCTGAAGTTGTTGAAAAGAAATATTCCTGCCTTGAACAAAAACTTTGTCTATCTAAATGATTTCAAATCAATTTCGAAACTATGAAAGCATAAGTTGTAGGTTAGATCAGAGAAGTTTACTGAAGTTATTATAAGAATTAAAACAACTTGTACATAGCAACATTTTATATATTATTAAATTCGATTCCCACAAGTTTTCATGCACACTGACAAAAGTATCAATTGCATAACACAGATAACTGGAGAAAAAACTGTACTGTAGGTTAAATTACTCTGCTCTAAATAGACGAATCTTTGAAAAAGAACCAACTTGAAGGCAAAAATACAAATATTGAATAATAATTTGTATGTTGTATCTAAGACTATAGAAGACCACGGAGACGCTGGCAGATAATCAGGACGAAATCCATAATAACGAAGACTTTGACGTACAACCTATACGAAAAACAATAAATACGTCTAGTTACAACGAGAAACACAAAGATTATGCCAGTATGTAAAAATACGACTTACTTTATGATAGTGTATACGTCTGAAAAATACCACAAGGTTGAAGTAAAGTACTAAAACATCTGCACACCATAATGGCAAGAAGATCCACCAGAATATTATAAATCTTTCATTACTTTTCAATAATAAACCAAGAATTCCCTCATCCCAAAGAACAGCTGCAATCAAGCTCCAGATGATTCCCACTATGTGAATGCAAAGCTCTAAAGGACTGATATGAAGCCAGTTAATCAGTTCATTAAGAGATATAATCATCCAATGGATTAAAAGAGTACACCATTTATTCAAAAAATGTTGACAGAATCAAACTGATTAAAATTGATGTTCAAATTCTGAAAAACAAATATGAATCAAGTTAGAAAACAACAAACGAAAAACGAGTTAAACGAAATAAAAGACATTCATCCGAAATACTGAATTATATTAGATAAACTTTTATACCCATAAATGACACTAGTTTTTCGTCTAAATATCTTTACATTATCAAGGAACTGAATAAAGAAAGGAAAAATGGGAGAATACCACGTGACTAACTTGAAGATAAGCACAAATCGATAGCGTAACATCGAGAATTGACAACTAGTTGCAATTTTACAATATTCGACCTAATGGTTGAATGACAAACAGGCTCGCAGACTAATCAACAAGTTGCGAGTGTACATAAGTGGGGAATCCCAGGTACTCCCTTGTACCAAATCCCGACATTTCAAAGTCTACAACCAACCAACTCCACGTTTGCCAAAGAAATAATTCGAAAGTAGAGATGAATTATTTCCCTTACTGCATAACGTCTCCATATTGCTCAAACGGGCCGTGGAGTCAACATGATGAAATGTCAGTCTATGCAGAATAGGCCAGAAAACCTATTCTTCGAAATTCGATTGTTTCTATGATAAGGAATAACTGTACACTGCTAGACGTGACAATAGTTTACAATCTTAGCGTGAACTAATTACGCACAGAATAACCTATCTTCCGTTTAACAGTACATCAGCCGCTTTAAGGCATTAAAATAAAACATTTGTAAGAAACAACATTAATACATTCAAAATAAAACAGGCATGTAACGAATATATATATTTTTTTCTTTGGAAAAATGCAACAAATGGAAAGGCTTTGGACAAAAGAATTCACAAAAACATCAACTAGTGAAGTACAAAGAGTTACCACCACCACACCACCACCACCACTGACTGTTTTAGGTAAGTTATTAGTAATGTTGTTTTTCAGATTGAAACGAACAGTCGTTTGATTCTCATTACAGTCTTCTTGTTTCACACTATCTTCTTCGTCGGACAACTCAATAATTATCGGCTCATCGGACTGAGATGTACTTTGAAGTCTAACACCTTGACAACTAATGGCACTACGATTGAGTATCTCCGACAGAAGTTTGGAACAATCAACAACACTTTTTTTATTACAAGAACGAGTGAGTTCCCGTGAAATTAATTCATTGTCAGTAGTTGCACTATGGTCACCATTATTAAAGTTATCCGTTTGTATATTGTTCGATAAATGCGGTAAGGTGGCCGCAACCATACCATTCCTACTTTCATGCGATAAATTTGCGATGACTTTCGCTTTGTTTGCTTCACAACTGCCGTCACACCCTTCTATCATTCCTAATGACGCTGGCATACCAGGAAGATCAGCATACATATCTTCAAGTGGATCCTGAAAATTATGAGCCGCTGAAAATGAAGGGAAAGAAATTGAGTGATCCAATTCTCTTCAATACATCATTCTCAAAAAAAACGTGTTCGAGATATAACTGTGACAATACCAAATAAAAAGGGAATACTTTCACAAAAAATGGATTTAACCATGTTTGTTAGCGTACAAATGCAGTATTATGTCAGCAGAAAGCAATGTCGTTCGTTACAAACACACTAGACCAGAAACATTAAAATCAACGTTGAAACAAAAATTACACTGGAACTACTTGTGTAACGACAGAAGAGATATTTATACATTTTTATGTCAGTTATTGTCAAGTAATATTTTACTTGAGGATTCTGTACCAAGAGTAGATATTTTGCCATTATATGCGTTGAGAATGCTGCGGTGTGTTAGTGTATGTTTTAGAATACGGCTATTCTTACTGTCAAGTTTACTATTTATAGTAGTAGTAGTAATAGTATTTTTTTATTATTCCATTGCTTTACATAGGGCTTCAAGCTACAGCTTTGAGGTTTCGGTAGCAGTGGTGTTAACTTTAACGGGATGGGGTTGCCAGCCATATGTCCAACCTTCCCTCTATACCAGCCTTATAACCAACTTAGTGAGGTAAAGGAGTGCATCCTCCGGGGATCGAAACCCAAACCTCAAATGTGCCTGGCGAACATTCTACCACTTTACCACCGACGCACATAGTAGTAATCATTATTATTATTATTATTATTATTATTACCATCACTATTTATCACTACAATACTGTTTCACCTAAAAATTCCAATTTTAATAATGTACATATCAGATGAGGAAATTCAACTTCATCACATTATAGAAAGCAACTGAAAGAATTGTTTGTTGCACTAATCATCATTAGTCTTCATCACGATTTTATACACATTTTTATCTCCAGTTATATCAGTGTGCTGAGGAACTTCACACGACACACACACACACATTTTGCATCAATTAAAAGAAGCATGTGGGAAGAAAACGTTTGCAACTTACCTCATAACTGCATCATTAAACAATTGACGGTCGCTGGGTCCAAAGTTGTATATAAATAATTCCCCTTGGTGCCATTTTACATAATCACCCAAATCACCAACCCTCGCTTTCCACTTATTGTATGTTTCAGCTGTAGGTTGCCAACATTTGGGTTGCAACAAATCACCACCAAAATTACCGCTACCGTTGAGGATAGTGGATGTACGAGTAGGCTGAAAAGGGGATGCATTTTAAAATTATGATAACACCTATTCGAACTTGAATTTTCTAGATATCTATGTCAGATATTATAAAACACCCAGTTCAGTCGACAGACAATGGATTTCATATCCATTCGACGCGCTAACTCAAAACGATACAGGCAAGACAATTGTAGCAGCTATCCATACCAGGTAACCTCGATTCTTGCGGCAAACGTGAAATACGTAACTCGTCCACCATAGCTAAAAGACCACAGTAAGCAACATTTCGAGCAGGCTTTCTTAGAGCTACGGTCAAATATTGAAGCTGAAAAGGTGAGGACTAAATATGTCCCGTTTACGATACAAAAGAACAGAGAAGCATCAGAAGTAGGAGCAACAATAAAAACTCAAAGTCAGCCAATTGATCATAAAGCACACCAGTACACTTACTACTTGTTAGAGATACTTTGTTCAGGTGAGATGGGATCAGAGTGAAAATCCACGGAATGATGACAGTTACAATGCAATACATTTAGAAGCGACCGGGTAGACAGAAAAGTAAGAGAGAGATATATTACATGGTAGAATTACTTTGGTTTTCTCAGCGAAGTGGTCAAAACAGTATATTCGAGTTAACACCATATTAGGTAAAAACTATAGCACAACTATCAAACCGCCTACCTACTACAAGCTAAAATGTTTGCAATTCAATTACTGGTACCTACCTAAAGAAGAAACTGAATAAAGTAAAACAGTACTAACCATGGATAAGGAAAAAAAGAGGTTGAACAAATGCCATTTGGGTCGAAGGGTGTATTGTTTACATTCACAAGGTTCATGACGAGGCAACTCAGAGAGTTTTTGTTTAAAGAAAAGAAGGATAATATGGAGAAATCTATACTCCAACACATGTCGAAAAGGTTGAGATATGATCAATACGCATTCGTCTAGGTTACACGGCTGGCTGCTTGGTTTCCTCAAGTTCGTTTTTCCCGAACCATACTTAGTTTAAACTTCGATCCTCAGAGACCACTTCATTCTCCATTGGTTTCTTAGAGCTCGTTTCCCTAATGACCCTAAATATTTGACAGGTATTACATATTGCCGATGTCATTTTTCTCGTGCCATTATCTTTCCTTCTTCTTACTTATTCTGCGAAAATTTACATGGAAAGATAGAGTACACGAAACATTTGACTAAACTGAACAACTTTCAGATGACTGACAGATTATGCTGAAACTATCAGTACTTGAAATCGACTTAAAGTTTCTACTAATACAAGTGAAAACACCTCACATCTTTAAACTGTGGGATTAAAACTAAAGAAGTTAACACATCTTTTCCCTTGATCAGAGTCAACAAAGAGAAAACAAGGTGAGCATGATAATATATCAATTTTACTCCGTTAGCTCTGGTCAACTGCACACAACTTAAAACAGTATCAATGTACAAAATAATCGCCACATATTCTAATTGTTTGGTTTGAACATGCCAACTGAACACAAGAAGAATTACAAGAACGGAACTACAGTTATCGGTATGCCTGTTGGTACACAGACCTCATTAGGGGTCAAATATCTACGTCGAGAGTAAGAGTGAAGGCATGTAATAAATTAGGCGGTGTGAAATGACACTGTCAAAACTAACCAAATTTAAAGCAATAAAATTGAAGTAAAGTTCTTTCACGATGGTATGAAAATAATATTGACAACAGTGTCACCCACCCCAACACCACTACATCCAATGCACAAAGGTGGTTTTTAGTCGTTTAATAGCTACGTCTTCGGAGATACTCAGTAAACTGAAGCTAACTCAATTATCTTAAATATCCATTTCGTGGGGTACTATCTATTACATGATGAGCGACTGCACTCCTAAAGAAATTTGCACTTTCCAGTTACAAGATCCTTCAAAGATACGCCGACATGCAGTTATTATCCGTTGTCTTGTTGATTTGATATATATGCAAAAGCATACACATGTTAATTGGCGCATATACCATTGAAATTAAATGCGCTTATGACTTTTCAACATTAGACTGCCTCAGTAAATAACTATTCTGTAGAATGTGACCAACCTGATAGCAAAATAAGATCTTTGGTGGGCATCATTGATTCATTTAATTCTCCCAAATACCTCATTACCTTTGAGTTAAGAGTTTAGGAGAAACGGTTTCTTCTCAACTGTAATATGTCATTCAGCTCACAGAAACTAACCAAATCAGCTATAAATATCCTATGTTATTCCAAAATTTACTGTCCTTTGCATACTTTCAAAAATGGTGAGTTCACCAATAAGTCTTTCTTCTATAAAAAGATTTTCAGTGAATGAAAACAATGTCCGTCACATGATCTATTTCGTAACTCACGAGACGAAACTACGAAAATGAGCAGCTAATAATTGGACATGGAATTTTAGCAGTTAAATGACAGTAGCTATATGCCCTCTAAATTTTACCAGAAGTACCATTAGACTGCCCATCTGGATATCGAAAGAGCTATTATAGTAAAAAAAAAAAACACTGAGGTGCTTATGAGGATATACAATAATGCAAATGATTCCCCCATTTTTCGTTGCATCAGTTAATGAAACCCGGTGACTAAATACAGTCGTTGTTATATTGAATTTCAGGAACGTTATCACAATGAAATATCGGCGATGACAAGACAGACATTGCGAATCTTATAAGAAAGAGTTAAGGCTAAAACGATATACGAAGATATAGTATCAGTCTGAAAATTCGGAGAGGGGAGGGAATAATCGTACTCTCAATCAACTGTTCACCACGAAAAGAAGCAATCAAGAAACTGATCTGTTATGACTGGTTCGGTAAAGTGAATAAAAATAAATCGTTTGAGGCAACTAATATATGGTCTCCATAAACGATCTGGTACAGCCGAGGGTAGATACACTTCGGTCTTCCCCCAGAAATAATCTCATGTGGTCATGCGTCCATAACATCTATCAGCTAAGTTCTATCCACTACCTTCATACGGCCACATCGCCTTACCCACAAAACTAAAATTCAGAATTCCAACGTCTGGCGCCTTCAACCCGATTGACTGGTGAACATCTCGGTCTACACCTACGACAGCTGGAAAACCATGATTCCAAACCTATGGTGCAAATCCATGGGATCCACAATCCAAAAGGATGGAATGGAGTATGAAAGTGTTTCAGTCACCGAAAACAACGGGAACACAACTCCTGACGCTGCCCAACTACCTTGAGGATCCGGTTTCAAGTCAAACGCTGGCGGCTCAAGATATAGTCGCTTCAAACAACCACTTTGATTATGTCTGAGCATCTGGGAGATATCCCAACATACACACAAACTATGATATTTTCTGTGGTGCATTTGTTTGTGGCCATAATTTGACAAGAATGTGTTTTTATTAATGAAATCAATGGCAGAAAATGCCTACTAACGTAAAGATGGAAGAGTATTAGGCAAGACATGCCTGTGAAAAGACTGTTGGGAAGCGAGACAAGAAACGACAGGAAGGAAAAATAATGTTATACGTATAGAACTTGTGCAGAGTTGTAGAATATAATTCCATCGTGGTTAGAATTTTATAATCATATTCTCACAGAGTTACATGGTAATATTTACAGATGACGTTTCAAGCACAATTTATTACTCCATCATATCAAGTTACTCAGACAACTTTCCAACTTCGTTTATATGATTCCACTATTTCTCATCTCTTGATTCGATTGGTGGTATATTCCCCATATTTCCGGTGTTAGTGATGAGTCATTCCTATCGCACGCGCTGGGTGTAGATTCTATAAACAAAGATTCAGTAATCAACCACTACAAAAAGAGGAAACGAAAGAGTCGTAAAGATTGTCAGGTTGTTAAGGGTACAAGTAGAATATGACGTCAATAATACACTGTGAACATGAAGGAATATGTTGGAAGAATACCTGAGTACTGAAACAGTGACAACAACTAACTTTGAGTTAAGGATCTATCAACTGATAAAAGGAAACCAACGGCTAATCAAGATTCATAACATTCTGTTAACCTCACCTAGTAAACTAGATTGCCACTTTTCTAGACGGTCCCAAGACCGGGTATAGACAGACAGACGATTGGGCGTGGGGCCAGCAATCCTACACCACGAAAGCTATCGAACTGTCAGAGAAACTTCAACACACAAACTCGAAGACTTACAGGCGAAAACCAAAAAACTCGCTGAAGAAGCAGTGAAGACAGGACTCCAGGTGAACATAGAGAAGACGGAGGTGATGAAGATAACCAACGAACAGCAACAACAACAACAACCAGCACCAATCACCATCAACGGGACAGATTCAACAGAGGTTACCTCCTTCACTTATCTAGCCAGAAAGCATCGTTTCAACTACAGGCAAAACAGATGAAGATGTCAAAGTCAGAATCGGAAAGGCAAGATACACAGTCATCAACCTGAAACCAGTTTGCAAATATTCTGCTCTCACTCAGAATAAACAACGAGATTCGGATTTTTAACACCAATATCATGCCGGTCCTTCTACACGGGTCAGAAACTTGCACTGCGTATCACGAAAACGATTTCCAACAACCAGTTGCAGACTTTCAACAACAGCTGCCCGTTTCGCTGGCTCCATACTCAAGATCAAATGACCAGAAAGAAAGAAATCAACAAAAAACTGTGGGAACAAACCAACCAAGAGCTGATCGCTCAACAAATATAAAGGAGAAAGTGGGATGCATCGAGCGTGCATTGAGGAGGTCGCCCAATGACATCGCACGCCAGGCCAGTGCTCGAGTGGAATCCAAATTGGAAGCGACGAGTGGGTTGTCCTAGGGTGACATGGAGGAGATCGTGTGAAGGAGAGATGAGGGAGTGTGGTCAATCATGGACACAGATGCAGAGGACGGCAGAAAACAGAATAAAGTGGACATGTGTTGTTGAAGACCTATGTTCCACTTGAAACCCAAGGGAATAATAATAATAATACTCATCTTAGCTGGGTCAGTCATTCAAACCTTAGCTAAATTCTTATGTTCTGACAATCTGAATACCCCGATCTAATAGTTTGACCTATGTAGTTGACTTAACTCACAGTCATTGCAAGGTATTTTGTGCAGTATATTATTGTCTAACTGGGTCAATAGGGTCCTTTAACTGAGTATTAAATCCGCTGTAGATTTCTTAATCTTATTCATTATTGTATCTACAGTTTTACTGTGAGACTTTATCAAAATAGAAATTTTATCCACAATGTTAGAATGTTGTTCACAGAAGAAAATTATAGATACATAACACAGACGATACATGGAAGTAAAAATCAGAAGCCTCACAATTTGGACGACCAGGCAAACTGTAGCACAATGGATCACATCACAGGTGGGGTATAAAGATACAAAAAGCTACTACCGATCTAAGAGGTGCAGAACATTGCCAAACTGCAACTCTGCTCATTTTAATCTACGTGAAGACGAAAGCTCGCTATAAAAAATAGACACAAGTATTGATATATAGTATATACAGATTTATAAACACTAACAAATGACGATGTGGAACCATTCAGTTCAGCGGTTTTAGCTAAATAACCTTCATCACATGGCATATGGGACAGATCAGCAGTACTGACAGTCTCAGGGAATAAGGAATCTTTTCCGGATTTTGAAGCACCATCATCAAGTAACCTCAGAAACGAATCAACATTTATCCTTGGGCTTCTGACAGACGAAGGTAATATTCTTACTGATCCAGCCCTACCGCTCGGATTTTTACGCTGTACAGTAGCACGTCTGCTTTTAACATTTTTATCGATACATCCTTGCTGGGGACAAAATACTTTTTTCTGATTCCGACGGTACGGACGTAGTTCTGTTGATTCTTGAACAACCTGATCATTAACGAATAAATTCGTGCGTTCTTCAACGACTGATGAATCGAGCATTTTCTGTTTGTTCATAGTTACGTCACCTACAGATGTATTATCCTTCAAAACATTCCTGACTTTTGCACCACTGCTTTGTTGGCCGTCTCAACACTTACGTGCTACTTCGATTTCAGCAGCCAAAAGACGATCACGACGCTCACGTAACAGCTTTTCCCAAAACACAGCACATCCAATACTCTGATGGGAAGAACAAAAGTAAGAAATAACAACAATAATAACAACTATGAACTTCACCCAGAAAGAAAAAATGAATTTCCTACAACAAAGTAAACTTGAAGATAACATTTGACAGAGGGGGTATGTATATATATATATATATATAGTACTGAAAGTGTGTTTATTAAGATATTTTAAGGGACAGTCATCTACATATCATTTCAAGCTACACATGTAGCCTTCCGCATATCACATTAATTCTACCAATTTGATGGCTTTTTCCTATTTATATTTTATGTTGCAATTTTTTATATTGTAATTTTTAGAAGCTGTCCAATGTTTATTCATGAATGACGTTGATATTTCTCCGTATAGTGTGCATTACTTTACGGAAAATATGTGTTTACAAAACAGCTTTCATAAAGTCCTCACTACAGAGTAGCTCGGAAATTTCTTTAAACAGTTATTTGTATTATCTGCATGATGTAGGTGCATCAGTGAGTTGTGTCACGAAAAGCGATGACAAAATTTCATGCATTCAAATGAACACCGACTTTTAAATATTCTAATCACCCACCTCAACACTTGCGAAAATTAGTGTTAACATGCGTCTGGAAAACCACGTCCTTTTCACGAATGCAGTACACAAATGCAATTGCCTAGAAAGCCCCGTGGAGTTAAATGTCTTAAAATAAATAAAGTCAGTTGAAACTTTATTATCCAGGATAAATTTTTCATGTGTCAGACTGTGAGGTGCATTTACATGTTATGAGAAGACTGATGATACCACATAGTTTCTCAGGTAAAAGTGAATGCGATGTGACTCGAACCTGAGATCCGTTGGTTCGCAGTCAAATGTTTCAGCCAACAAACCAAATAAACACAGTTACGAAGCTTTCAATTTTATATGTATTTTATCAGGGGTCTTCATGAACCTATCTAGACTGATGTCAATACCCAGTGTAATAATCAAGGTACAGAAGTAATGGACTGCAAAGTTAGAATTAAAAAACTGTATACAAACATACCTCAGAATCTGTTTCTTGAGTTAGAGTGACTGAATTAGTTGGCTGTATTTGTTCATCTGTAATTCCTAATTCATCACTAGCTCTAGCTTTAGAATTTCCAACGATATCAGTAGTTGTCTCATCAAATCGTGCAACGCGAAACGAACTAAGATCACCTTGAGCGACGAAAACTGCATTTTCTGAATCGGCTATCATTTTCGAACGATCCAGTAATTTCGAAGTGGCTTGTGCATCATATACAATTCTTTCATTGGAATCTTTCGATTCCCTAGCTATCAAATGTTGAAGTTACACAAGGAGAAATTTATAATGCAATAGCGAAATTTCATAGCATTAGAAATGATTTTCAACATCTGAATGTCTGCAATCTGCAGACGGGAGAGTCTGTGAAATAAAATTAAACCGGCTTGTGCCAAAACATTGGCTGGTTTTACTGAAATTTATTAGATAAACGATGTGTAAAATGGTTCTCTGCTATCCATGGATAATAATCCAATTACGGTAATTGAACATTAATGTACTGGCGTAACTGCTCCCGAAAATATAATTGGGCAAAGTTCAACTATCATAGCCAAAACCACAGTGACATTGAACAACCAATCAGAATTCAGGCACAAAAAAGTCGCATAATCGTTGAAAAATGCCCAAAAAAATTGCGAGCTCGATATTACACTGCATAGTTGTAGCTTATGTGTTGTAAGAATGTCTCCCAGTAAATACATAAACGGCCTATAGAGAAATCGTACCATGCACTATTTACACATCTATCTACGTGACTGTAGGTCATGGTGCTTTGAGATCCCTTGATATTTCTGATACTATTCTCCAACCAACTCCTAACTATCACCATAATCCTAACGTTAATCCTAGACCTCAAAACCCTAATATTAAATGCCATAATCCTACCTAACAGTATAAATTTCCAAAAAAAAGTACTTCATAAATAACTAGAATACTGTATCTATCCTCTCAAAGTTCAAAAAGGTAGGCATGATTTGATTTCAATTGACATTCCATAGAATTCCCTGTATCTGATTGTTTCTTGAAGGTCAACTTTTGAAGAACCTTGACATTGGCTATGATACTTTAACTATGCCGAAAATTGTGACATAGCTACCTTTGGTAGATCAGTCTGCATCTTTACTCACTAGACTACAAATTATAATAAGAGTTGTGACTTTTAACAAAATAATTTCTGATTAACTTTCTTCAAGTTTGTGATATGCCGATGGTATATGTCTTATACAGTTTCTGTTGATAACGTCGTGATTTTAAGTAGTAACAAGGAGGCTAGGAGAAAATCTCTTGTCATATGAATGAAATTTTTGAAGGTCATCTTATCTAACTCACTGACTGAAGTCAATTTAACAGTAGTAAACAAAAACCTCGGAGATCAACTTCCAACTACAGTTATAAAAGTTTGATAACTTCAGTTTATTTCTGCTACAACGTTGTAAATGTTTTCAATTGAAAAAGAAATGCAGATGGATTTAAATGTTTTATGAACTTGACAGAGAACTGAATGAGATGTTGAAAATGTCTATTCACATAAACCCAGATGACATACTTAGAAGCTATCGATCAACAGACACATATGCAACATCTGTGGACACTCCGACTGTGCTCCAGTTTCCGCGAACCTATACGTCTACCACCAAACCGATATAGGTAGGTAGTAAGAGTGGGAATCACTTATAAATTCAACAAGTACAAAATGGTACAAATATTTACAAATACATAAGACAAAAATAACATCCTCATGTAGAAAATACTAAACTGGACTACCATGTTGTAAGCTAATCATGATCCAATCAGAACACACTACAACAGTCATCTCTTCTGGGGGAAGCAAGTATGCAACAAACTACACAACACAAACTTTCGCTTCCTTCCTTATCCAAACACTAGATACATTATAGGTTTCTAGGCCGTAGGTATTACGAACTTCCTGGAATAACCTTGCATTTGCAAAGTGGGGGAATAGGTAAGGTATGGAAAGTGACTGACTAGAGGCTTTCCTATAGGGGGTTGGGGAATAGGTGCAATAATTAAATATCGGATTCCGACTCTCATGTGTAATGTGAGTCAGTCAACCAGCATGGTTAGCCAACACTTTATTCTTATTGACCAAGAGGTGTAATAACAATATGCACAACAGTAGTCCCGTAGACACTGTGGTCGGTTATCTGCAGGTGTTTCGATTAATTGGAAATACTTTGATGATGTAATAACATCTTGTTTTTATTTATTTATTTATGTTGTTATACTTCGTAGCAGAAGATGTTCAGTAAGAGTAATCAGTCGAGTGCAAGTGAATTGCCTGCCTCGAGGACTGGGAAAAGAGAAGCATCTGTCGACAGACTACGTGAGGTTGATGATTTACCTGTGAATAAAGCTGTTCCTCAAAAATCACCTCATAGACGTTCGAGTCGTGGTAAAGTGAGTAGTTTAGAAATTGTCTACTTAATGTATGTAGTGTTTCGATACATACATTAAGTAGACAATTTCTAAACTACTCACTTTACCACGACTCGAACGTCTATGAGGTGATTTTTGAGGAACAGCTTTATTCACAGGTAAATCATCAACCTCACGTAGTCTGTCGACAGATGCTTCTCTTTTCCCAGTCCTCGAGGCAGGCAATTCACTTGCACTCGACCACTTCACCTATTTGGGAAGTTGTATCAGCACCAACGGATTGATTGGTGACGAAATCTCAGCACGGATCCAAAATGCTTTAAGATAAGTTTGGGTCGACTTCCCCTGCCTTGTCAACCTTGTGAAATAAACACTGCTAAGTACTGGGTTGTCAGCCATTGTCTTAAGGATAGATTTATAAGCCCAAGTTTACAATATTTTTCAATGTCCATTTTTTAAAGTAAATTAATGGATCTAGTCGGTTGTAGCAAAAATGGGTTCACACAGTGAATGTACTGATGTCTGTTCCCTTGATGAAAAGTACGTTCTTTCAATTGCCTCTTTACACTACCTACCAAAGACATCTATCGTCACGAAAATTGTGACCAGTTGTGCTAATAAAAGTTGCGTCAAGGTCGGAATGTGTGACTAGTGTCATCTGTGCAATTCATTGTGACTTGATGCATACGGTGTGTATCTCTGTACACGGCTCTCGTCAACCGTCACATTTTATCTATATGTAACTGGTATGTGCTTCGCAATTTTTAAAAGTTCTCTGACACACGATTGGACTGAACTGGCTCATACATCAGTAAAAGTAGTGAAGTGGCTAATTGCGTTGACCATGTCGCTAATATGAAGTTTCATCAACCCTAGTGAACGCGTTGCTGGCGAAATCTCAGCATAAATACAAACGGTTTTTTGGGGATTGGCCAACTTGAGAAGTTTCCACACTTCATTGATATCCGGTTATCTGTCACAGCACTAATATATTGTATATCCGTTCTGTCAGTTGTTGAAGTGCACAGTGTTTTTTGCCCGTATATTTGTTTTGGACATTAGCTACGAATGCTGGACCATTAACTTTCTCGGACAGTATTATCAGGTGATTCACCTGCGTAGGTGAATGAAAACAGGCTTATTCTATTCTTACAGCAAACTTAGAGCTTTGCTAATGCAATGTACGTTACATATTTACAGATACCAATCACCTTTATTGTGTTATGTTAATGTAGTGCAACACTTCAAGCATTCTAAAGGTGAAAAAACATGGAAAATAGATATAAGTGATCGAGTATATGAAATCCATAGGCATATGAAGTGGTGAACTTATAGGATTATCTATTAAGACATAAATAAAGCCTACTAAGTTACATTTCTTTCTTAGACCAACAATGGTTATCATAAATATAGAATGTAACATGCCAACATACATGAAGCATTAGGGGAAGGAGAAGTTGATGTTTCGCGATGACTTAACAACCGAAGAATATTTTGGTTTTTCTCTCCATGACGGGAAAGCATCACGTCAATCTTACGTTGAATTTCTGATGTAGCGAAGTATGTATCCACTACTCTTTTAGTGAGAGATTCAGATGTTTCATGCTTTCCAATCTTAAAATATCTTCTCTTTGTTCGATCATAAAAGTATCCCGGCAAATCTGACGGTTCTTCCATAATAACGGTCAGATTTGCCGGGATACTTTTATGATTGAACAAAGAGAAGACATTTTAAGATTGGAAAGCATGAAACATCTGAATCTCTCACTAAAAGAGTAGTGGATACATACTTCGCTACATCAGAAATCCAACGTAAGATTGACGTGATGCTTTCCCGTCATGGAGAGAAAAACCAAAATATTCTTCGGTTGTTAAGTCATCGCGAAACATCAACTTCTCCTTCCCCTAATGCTTCATGTATGTTGGCATGTTACATTCTATATTTATGATAACCATTGTTGGTCTAAGAAAGAAATGTAACTTAGTAGGCTTTATTTATGTCTTAATAGATAATCCTATAAGTTCACCACTTCATATGCCTATGGATTTCATATACTCGATCACTTATATCTATTTTCCATGTTTTTTCACCTTTAGAATGCTTGAAGTGTTGCACTACATTAACATAACACAATAAAGGTGATTGGTATCTGTAAATATGTAACGTACATTGCATTAGCAAAGCTCTAAGTTTGCTGTAAGAATAGAATAAGCCTGTTTTCATTCACCTACGCAGGTGAATCACCTGATAATACTGTCCGAGAAAGTTAATGGTCCAGCATTCGTAGCTAATGTCCAAAACAAATATACGGGCAAAAAACACTGTGCACTTCAACAACTGACAGAACGGATATACAATATATTAGTGCTGTGACAGATAACCGGATATCAATGAAGTGTGGAAACTTCTCAAGTTGGCCAATCCCCAAAAAACCGTTTGTATTTATGCTGAGATTTCGCCAGCAACGCGTTCACTAGGGTTGATGAAACTTCATATTAGCGACATGGTCAACGCAATTAGCCACTTCACTACTTTTACTGATGTATGAGCCAGTTCAGTCCAATCGTGTGTCAGAGAACTTTTAAAAATTGCGAAGCACATACCAGTTACATATAGATAAAATGTGACGGTTGACGAGAGCCGTGTACAGAGATACACACCGTATGCATCAAGTCACAATGAATTGCACAGATGACACTAGTCACACATTCCGACCTTGACGCAACTTTTATTAGCACAACTGGTCACAATTTTCGTGACGATAGATGTCTTTGGTAGGTAGTGTAAAGAGGCAATTGAAAGAACGTACTTTTCATCAAGGGAACAGACATCAGTACATTCACTGTGTGAACCCATTTTTGCTACAACCGACTAGATCCATTAATTTACTTTAAAAAATGGACATTGAAAAATATTGTAAACTTGGGCTTATAAATCTATCCTTAAGACAATGGCTGACAACCCAGTACTTAGCAGTGTTTATTTCACAAGGTTGACAAGGCAGGGGAAGTCGACCCAAACTTATCTTAAAGCATTTTGGATCCGTGCTGAGATTTCGTCACCAATCAATCCGTTGGTGCTGATACAACTTCCCAAGTAGGTGAAGTGGTCAACATGTTCTATCACTTCACTCCCTATCACTAAGCTAGGAGCTGACGTAGTCCAGTCCTGTAGCAGCATCTTACATTTTACAGGGGCGAATCGCATGCCAAACATACAAAGATTGCTGCTCAAGATGTTCAGAAGACTCTGCATTTTGTCAGCATCCTCCCCTAACAGGACTATGTCATCTGCATATTCTAAGTCCATAAGACTATTCCCTGGTAACAAGTCGATTCCCAAGTCGTTAAGTTCAGTTAAGGATACTTCCATTAGCATATTTATGATGAAGTTAAACAGGAATGGGGAAAGTAGACACCCATGACGGACACCACTGGTTGTTAACAATTCAGATGACAATTCCCCATAAGCCCTTACACGGCTACGTGAGTTTGAGTAGAGTGCCTTGATTAGTGCAATGTACTTTCTTGGCACTCCCTTCACAGTCAAACATTGCCATAGTACCTTTCGATCCACGGAGTCGAAGGCCGCCTTCAAGTCAAGAAATATGGCAATTGTTGGACGCCTAACAGTGTGTCTATGTTCTAGGATCTGTCGGAGAGTGAAGATATGATCTATGCACCCTCTACCTGGCCTAAAGCCTGCTTGATTTTCCCTCGCTTATTCCTCCCGAGTTCTGCTTAGTCTGTGCATGATTACTGAGCCTAGGATTTTAGAGACTATGTTCGTCAGGCTGATCCTCCTACGATTATCACATGAGGACTTGTCTCCCTTCTTGAATATTGGTATAATAAGTGACTTACCCCAGTCTGATGGAATCGTCTCTGATTCCCAGACGTTACCTAGTACCTTAGTTAAACTACATACCAGTATGTCACCCCATATTTAAACACCTCCGGAATAATTCCGTCGGGTCCTGCCGCTTTGTCTCGTTTCAAATTACAGATAGCTTTCGTGACCTCACTTACAGACGGCGGGCCAGTGTCTATATCCCATTCGGGTGTGTGCTGGAGGGCGGGGGGGTTCAGTGTGGCTGTAGGCAAGTTAAATTGTTCCTCAAAGTGTTCTTTCCAGCGTTCAAGGCATCTATCCTGAGAGCTAATAAAGGAGCCATTTTTCTCAGAAATAGTCTCACTTATGATTTGCCTTCTCCCACCCGTTTCCCTGATGAGTCTAAAGAGTTGCCTATCGCCCACGCTTTTTCCATCTCTTTCGCCTTTGTCACCCACCACTGTTCACGGTCCTTGCGGAGACTTTTCGTAAGTTTCCTTTTGTGCAGCTTTCGCTCCTCATTGAATTCGGAGCTCGCCGGAATAAGTCTTCTAGCATCTATCAGTTCTACTAGCATTATTAGTTTTAGGCCTTAAATTAAACCACTTAGACTCACTCAGTGATGGTTTCATTCTGCGTATTAATTCTGCTGTAGATTTCTTAACTTTATTCATTATTGTGTCTACAGGCTTCTTAATTTCCTCATATGGACCCGTCTCAATATGTTCAATGACTTTCTTGATATAGTCAGATTTATCCAAAACTACTGTGGAGTTTTCTTTGTCAGCTTTTGCGGTGACGACGTTTTTATCCTGTTTTAGACTAATTAGAGCTAGCTCAGCAATCACACTGCACGCATTAACACACAACCACACAATAGGATGGGGGAGGGTTAAAAGTCTAAAAAGTAATCCACGTAGGTGGAGAGAGAGGTTGATTGCTGAATCTTTGTTCATCGAGTCTACACCCAACACACGCAATAGGAATGACTCATCACTCATACCAGAAATATGGAAAATACTACTATCAATCAAATCAAGCGATGAAAATTAATGAAATTATGTAAATGAAGTTAGAAAGTTGTGTGGGTATAGATCTCCTGTTTGGAGTTCTCAGGATCCTAAGAACCAATGAAGACTGGAGACAATTAGTGAAATGGTTCGAAATCATTCTCAGCCGCCTCAGATGCATTCGGTCTTTCTTGATCTCCCACATCCAAATCAAACGCTACTGTTTTCCCATGATACTACTACTCTTTCTCTCTCCCACATTTCTGGTTATTGTCGTTCTCTGGAATCTCTTTTTTTCTCAGTCAGTCGGTCATATGAAATGTTAGTCCTAATGTATTGATCATCATCTGATTACATTTATAATACTTATTTCAATACTATAAAAAAACAAGTTACACTGCACATGTGTATGCATATATAATAAACATTATACGATAGAATTTAACTTACTCGACTACTGGACTACTGATCACTGGTACTGCCTTAGGTTTAACAACTTTCTTCTGTACTTGCAATTGTCCAGCAGGCTGATTTGTGTGAACTTCCACCACTGGTCAAACTTTCTGAAAGCTTGCTGGTTGAGCTGGCTTAATTACACTAACAGGTCCATTCTGTATTTTTAGTATATTATTGTGATCCTTAGTATTCGGGTTTACTAAACACTTTTTCGCTGGATTATTATTATTATCACTAGCAGTAGTAGTAGTAGTAGTAATCTGTAGTGGTTTAGCTTGTACACTGGTACTTGCACTAGTGGGAAGATTTTCCTGAATAAACTCAAATTAATACAATATGTTTTAAGAGTGATGTCTAGCTTGATAGATACACACAATATGCACCTGACCACTTGTTTGACACACAGACAACAAGGGATGAAGGGACAGATTTTGCTTAAGTAACATATAAAAGTGGCATTCAAACCCACAAACTCAATTAGACACAAGCTTTGTCGGTTAAAGGATCCTGTGGAGCCTTTAAAACAAAACAATTTAGTTTGTATAATACCCTGCCTGCAATGATTGTCAGGTCAAATGCATAGGTCAAACTAGTAGAACAGGGACAGTCAGACTAGCCTTGGGAAGTACCATCAGCCCCAACGGGTTGATCTCCGACGAAATTTCAGCACGAATACAGAGGGCTAGGTTCGCATTCGCCAGTTTTCGCCGTCTCTGGCGTAGACGCGATATCCGACTATCGACCAAAGGGCGTGTGTACTGCTCAACAGTCCGCTCCGTCCTCCTTTATGGCTGTGAGACCTGGCCATTGAGAGCAGAAGACATGAAAAGATTAGCTGTCTTCGATCATAGGTGTCTGCGTTCTATCTCCCGCGTGAAGTGGAATAATAAGGTGAGCAATATTGAGGTTAGGCGTCGAGTGCTAGGTAAGGCGGGGAAATCAATCGACGAGACTGTGAAATTGCATCGACTGAGATGGTTAGGACATGTGCTACGTATGCCTAGTCATCGCCTTCCTCGACGGGCAATGTTAGCTGATATAGGGTCAGGCTGGAAAAGAGCGAGCGGCGGTCAAACGAAAACATGGCACCAATCAATGAAATCCACAACAGTTAATCTAAGCCACGTAGGAAGATGTAGACTTCCTGGTTGGGGCCCTCGGGATGGTAAAAACCAATGGTTGGAAACAATTGGCGACATGGCTCAAAATCGTTCTCAGTGGCGCAGATGCATCCACTCCTTGTGACTTATCATTTCCAGTTAAACTGTTTTGTTCTTACTATTCCTTTGTCTCACACCTCTGTTTACTGTCTATATTTTGCATTTCTTCTACTTCCTTCTCTTGCTTTGCGTGCTACATGGATTGTGGCGACTTGAACTGCCGCACATATGTGCAAAGTTCTATGTCGAAAACAGACAGACAGACAGACAGACAGACTAGCCGAGCATAAAAGCCTAGCAAAATCTAGATTGTTTGACCCGAATAAGATAAGAAATCTAGAGAATAGTTCAGCTATAGCACTACATGCAATTGCACACAACCATACAATAGGATGGGATAAGATGAGTTTTAAAATCTAATGTAACAGGGTGGAGGGAGAGATTGATAGCAGAAGCTTTGTTTATCGAATCAACTGCAAATACGTGTAATAGGAAGGATTCAACACCTGTCCCAGATATCTGGAAAATTCTACTACCCCGACGACGACAAATAGGAGAGAACAAAGAAAACTATAAAACTCAAGTTTCGAAGTCGTGTGATTATAATTGATATGATTATGAACAATACATTTAGTTCTAAACGTCATCCAGTGAACAACACTGTTCCACTGTGTGATACATCTAATAAACAAACTAATAGGGAATAACATATTTTTGATTGATAACATGACATGAATCTAGATTCACCGTCGTTAGCACTTGTCGTTCACGATAGCAGTGTTCATTCTAGAGTCTGCATGAAACAAGCTGTAAATAAAAGAAACATTTGAAAAATGAATAGTAAGCTGTGCATGTTAGGATGCCAAGCCGCAAACCAACAAAGATGCAAAGAAAAGAAAGAACTTCCCTGACAACAGGATATTCGAAATTTTCAAATTATTATTAGAGGCCTCATCACCAACAACTCTCATATCTCAACCCATCGATGCATTTCGTTTTCCATAGCAACACACACAAGACCCCAGTCTGGCTATTCACATAAACCCAGATGACATACTTAGAAGCTATCGATCAACAGACACATATGCAACATCTGTGGACACTCCGACTGTGCTCCAGTTTCCGCGAACCTATACGTCTACCACCAAACCGATATAGGTAGGTAGTAAGAGTGGGAATCACTTATAAATTCAACAAGTACAAAACGGTACAAATATTTACAAATACATAAGACAAAAATAACATCCTCATGTAGAAAATACTAAACTGGACTACCATGTTGTAAGCTAATCATGATCCAATCAGAACACACTACAACAGTCATCTCTTCTGGGGGAAGCAAGTATGCAACAAACTACACAACACAAACTTTCGCTTCCTTCCTTATCCAAACACTAGATACATTATAGGTTTCTAGGCCGTAGGTGTTACGAACTTCCTGGAATAACCTTGCATTTGCAAAGTGGGGGAATAGGTAAGGTATGGAAAGTGACTGACTAGAGGCTTTCCTATAGGGGGTTGGGGAATAGGTGCAATAATTAAATATCGGATTCCGACTCTCATGTGTAATGTGAGTCAGTCAACCAGCATGGTTAGCCAACACTTTATTCTTATTGACCAAGAGGTGTAATAACAATATGCACAACAGTAGTCCCGTAGACACTGTGGTCGGTTATCTGCAGGTGTTTCGATTAATTGGAAATACTTTGATGATGTAATAACATCTTGTTTTTATTTATTTATTTATGTTGTTATACTTCGTAGCAGAAGATGTTCAGTAAGAGTAATCAGTCGAGTGCAAGTGAATTGCCTGCCTCGAGGACTGGGAAAAGAGAAGCATCTGTCGACAGACTACGTGAGGTTGATGATTTACCTGTGAATAAAGCTGTTCCTCAAAAATCACCTCATAGACGTTCGAGTCGTGGTAAAGTGAGTAGTTTAGAAATTGTCTACTTAATGTATGTAGTGTTTCGATACATACATTAAGTAGACAATTTCTAAACTACTCACTTTACCACGACTCGAACGTCTATGAGGTGATTTTTGAGGAACAGCTTTATTCACAGGTAAATCATCAACCTCACGTAGTCTGTCGACAGATGCTTCTCTTTTCCCAGTCCTCGAGGCAGGCAATTCACTTGCACTCGACCACTTCACCTATTTGGGAAGTTGTATCAGCACCAACGGATTGATTGGTGACGAAATCTCAGCACGGATCCAAAATGCTTTAAGATAAGTTTGGGTCGACTTCCCCTGCCTTGTCAACCTTGTGAAATAAACACTGCTAAGTACTGGGTTGTCAGCCATTGTCTTAAGGATAGATTTATAAGCCCAAGTTTACAATATTTTTCAATGTCCATTTTTTAAAGTAAATTAATGGATCTAGTCGGTTGTAGCAAAAATGGGTTCACACAGTGAATGTACTGATGTCTGTTCCCTTGATGAAAAGTACGTTCTTTCAATTGCCTCTTTACACTACCTACCAAAGACATCTATCGTCACGAAAATTGTGACCAGTTGTGCTAATAAAAGTTGCGTCAAGGTCGGAATGTGTGACTAGTGTCATCTGTGCAATTCATTGTGACTTGATGCATACGGTGTGTATCTCTGTACACGGCTCTCGTCAACCGTCACATTTTATCTATATGTAACTGGTATGTGCTTCGCAATTTTTAAAAGTTCTCTGACACACGATTGGACTGAACTGGCTCATACATCAGTAAAAGTAGTGAAGTGGCTAATTGCGTTGACCATGTCGCTAATATGAAGTTTCATCAACCCTAGTGAACGCGTTGCTGGCGAAATCTCAGCATAAATACAAACGGTTTTTTGGGGATTGGCCAACTTGAGAAGTTTCCACACTTCATTGATATCCGGTTATCTGTCACAGCACTAATATATTGTATATCCGTTCTGTCAGTTGTTGAAGTGCACAGTGTTTTTTGCCCGTATATTTGTTTTGGACATTAGCTACGAATGCTGGACCATTAACTTTCTCGGACAGTATTATCAGGTGATTCACCTGCGTAGGTGAATGAAAACAGGCTTATTCTATTCTTACAGCAAACTTAGAGCTTTGCTAATGCAATGTACGTTACATATTTACAGATACCAATCACCTTTATTGTGTTATGTTAATGTAGTGCAACACTTCAAGCATTCTAAAGGTGAAAAAACATGGGAAATAGATATAAGTGATCGAGTATATGAAATCCATAGGCATATGAAGTGGTGAACTTATAGGATTATCTATTAAGACATAAATAAAGCCTACTAAGTTACATTTCTTTCTTAGACCAACAATGGTTATCATAAATATAGAATGTAACATGCCAACATACATGAAGCATTAGGGGAAGGAGAAGTTGATGTTTCGCGATGACTTAACAACCGAAGAATATTTTGGTTTTTCTCTCCATGACGGGAAAGCATCACGTCAATCTTACGTTGAATTTCTGATGTAGCGAAGTATGTATCCACTACTCTTTTAGTGAGAGATTCAGATGTTTCATGCTTTCCAATCTTAAAATATCTTCTCTTTGTTCGATCATAAAAGTATCCCGGCAAATCTGACGGTTCTTCCATAATAACGGTCAGATTTGCCGGGATACTTTTATGATTGAACAAAGAGAAGATATTTTAAGATTGGAAAGCATGAAACATCTGAATCTCTCACTAAAAGAGTAGTGGATACATACTTCGCTACATCAGAAATCCAACGTAAGATTGACGTGATGCTTTCCCGTCATGGAGAGAAAAACCAAAATATTCTTCGGTTGTTAAGTCATCGCGAAACATCAACTTCTCCTTCCCCTAATGCTTCATGTATGTTGGCATGTTACATTCTATATTTATGATAACCATTGTTGGTCTAAGAAAGAAATGTAACTTAGTAGGCTTTATTTATGTCTTAATAGATAATCCTATAAGTTCACCACTTCATATGCCTATGGATTTCATATACTCGATCACTTATATCTATTTTCCATGTTTTTTCACCTTTAGAATGCTTGAAGTGTTGCACTACATTAACATAACACAATAAAGGTGATTGGTATCTGTAAATATGTAACGTACATTGCATTAGCAAAGCTCTAAGTTTGCTGTAAGAATAGAATAAGCCTGTTTTCATTCACCTACGCAGGTGAATCACCTGATAATACTGTCCGAGAAAGTTAATGGTCCAGCATTCGTAGCTAATGTCCAAAACAAATATACGGGCAAAAAACACTGTGCACTTCAACAACTGACAGAACGGATATACAATATATTAGTGCTGTGACAGATAACCGGATATCAATGAAGTGTGGAAACTTCTCAAGTTGGCCAATCCCCAAAAAACCGTTTGTATTTATGCTGAGATTTCGCCAGCAACGCGTTCACTAGGGTTGATGAAACTTCATATTAGCGACATGGTCAACGCAATTAGCCACTTCACTACTTTTACTGATGTATGAGCCAGTTCAGTCCAATCGTGTGTCAGAGAACTTTTAAAAATTGCGAAGCACATACCAGTTACATATAGATAAAATGTGACGGTTGACGAGAGCCGTGTACAGAGATACACACCGTATGCATCAAGTCACAATGAATTGCACAGATGACACTAGTCACACATTCCGACCTTGACGCAACTTTTATTAGCACAACTGGTCACAATTTTCGTGACGATAGATGTCTTTGGTAGGTAGTGTAAAGAGGCAATTGAAAGAACGTACTTTTCATCAAGGGAACAGACATCAGTACATTCACTGTGTGAACCCATTTTTGCTACAACCGACTAGATCCATTAATTTACTTTAAAAAATGGACATTGAAAAATATTGTAAACTTGGGCTTATAAATCTATCCTTAAGACAATGGCTGACAACCCAGTACTTAGCAGTGTTTATTTCACAAGGTTGACAAGGCAGGGGAAGTCGACCCAAACTTAGCTTAAACGACGTGAGAAGACAAACTTTCCCAATGTGGGCAGAAAAGTCTATGGAATGAATGCTGACCAATGTATATACATTGAATATATTGGACCTGAAATCTCTTTCCAACTTCATGATACACTACTGAAAATACTGGTGTACTAAAACACCCACCCTGACATTAATTCAGAAATAGTTTACGAATATATATTTCCGTTTCACTTACGTTTACCAGTACCGACTGTTTAGTACTCTTCCTCCTACTTCTCAGTTGCCGTTTTGACTTTCCAGTGTCCTTTGGCACTGTCAACGGAGACCTGGAGCGTGAGTTTTGATACCCTATGGTACGATTTAAAGGATTATGTTCACACCTGCTATACTCACTTTTGCCTGGCGCTTTTGAGTCGCAGACAAAGCAAGGGTACTTTCAATCCTTTAAAAGTAAATAATTAGCTGACTGTAGCTTACTGTTTCCCATTGGGTCTAATTATTTTCACATATCTCTTGAAGCGTAGCCCAACGATGTTCTTCAATTTGCATCGCAATAGTGTTAATTACAGTCTCAGCCTGATCTTCAGTATGGAGGGAGAGCAGTTGTTTATAGAAGTCTGAAGACTGGTGGAAATGATTCTGTTGACACACTAAGTCTCTGAACCACAGAGAAGAATTGACTTAACATTAGTGTTGACAATCCTATTCTTAACTGATTAAAAATACTCATTAAAATTCTTCACCAGAAAGGTTACTGAACAAAGAATATTCTTTTCGATAACTTCATCATCAGCTCCTACATGTATGTATACATAGAAAAGTGAGTGAATTAGTGACCTTAACAACAACATTAATGTTGTTCATATAACATCGAACCAATAATAATAATGATATCAACGGATTACAACAGTCCGATAGCCTTAACATAACAACACGCTGAATATCAGAAAAATTAGGAAAGATAATAATACAAATTCATGGACTTATGGTCTCTACTGAAGACCAGGGCAGTAGTAGTGGCTGGACTTACTTCTTTTGCACACAAAACACTGGTTTTTTCATGCGAATCGCGATAGCCTCCGCTGTTTGGAGTATGCGGTACCTGGATGTTTTTGGCAATTTATCTAGCACTCGGTGGAAGATAGAGAAGGATTCTTCAATGCTAGATTTGTAATCGGCCAGTTTGGATCAGGTGGTCTAATATCGAACTGTCGATGGTTTTTACTACACCTTTACTTAGTCACACTGGTACATGTTCACCAGAGAGCAAGAAAAATCAAGTTCCTAGAGCAACTGCCAATACAACTCGCTCCACAAGCGCAGTTAAAATTGGTAGATACAATTAGAAGTGGCTAGTCTAGGTACTTGTGCTTTCAATCGAGGAATCACCATCAGTCATGTGGGAAATATGACTTGTAGTTTACCAGCATTAAAACTTCTTTGAATAGATTTCCTTAACTTGTCACTGGGTGTGTCACACCCCTTAATTGCAGTCGTAAAGGCTTCTTATTGACAGATGGAGAATAGTCCTTTTCTGCTTTCTTGATCATGTGTTTCTTGATGGACTTTTCAGGATAGCTATCCTTAATTAGGGTGTAATATGCAATCCTTACTTCATCTTCAATTACCACGTCTCGGCATATAGCTCTAACTCTGTGGCTGAGGGTCCTTACTAAATTTCTTTTGTACTGGAGAGGAACGAAACTATGAAAATGTGTATACTGTCCTGTCCATGTGCTTTCCTTAAGCAAATTTCTCTTTGTACTACCACCTAGTTTTCTTGTAAGCAGGACATCCAGGAAGGCAATTCTATTTCGGGATTCGTCTTCACACATGAATTTTATAGCAGAATGAACTTCATTGAATTGAGTTATTATTGTGTTCCTATCCGAATCATTATCACAAAGAATAAAGGTGTTATCCATATACCGGCAATGAAGTGAGAATTTTCTGATAAGGTTGTTCAAAGGTCCCTTTTCTAGTTTACTTGGAAAGAAATCTGCCAAAATGGGATCCAATAGGTAGTGCATCACCACTACCCCATCCACTTGTCTGTAGTGTGCCATCAAATTTGAAATCTTCATTCATGGTTCCTCCAGCTAACTGCAACAGATTCATACACTGATATCACAGTCTGTCTCGCCTTTCGATCCTATCTTCGACATCCTTATCTGTGATGTATGTAGTTGAAACGGTGTTGCCTAGATAGGTGAAATAATTAACTTCCTTCAAATTCTTCCCATTGATGGTGATCGGTGATTGTTATTGTTACGTATCTTCATTCCCTTCTGCTTATCTACAATAACTCTGAGTCCAGTCTTTGATGCTTCTTCTACAAATTTGTTGGCTTTTGCCTGCACGTCTTCCACTTTGTGTGAACTTATCCTGGAAACTGCTTCAACACTAGGGGGTTGTACTAAATCTTTATCAATTTCAATCAACTCCTATATGATGATGTAACATGTCAATTGATTCATAACGGAACACTCAGCGAAGCCCTCGATTTGGTGACAGGAGTAAGTCTACTAGCACCGATGATATTCTTGATTTTGGTGGATCGGATAATGTGGCATGCCATGGGGAAAGATGGTAATCGTGTCAGTTTTATAGCTAAATACCATTTTCCAGTTTTGGTTTTCAATCTCTGATTAAACCTTGTCTCTGTTATTATGTTATTTATGGAACTAAACAGTTTAGCTAAATGACACTAATGCACGTGGCCATGATCCCGCGTCCTAATGCTCCGTCACAACAGTTTTACCCGATAAGTATAACTGCGTCATTATGTTTTTATGAGGAGTAATGGTTCTACAATGCAGAGCTTTTCAAATAATTCTTGATACAAAAAAGCTGAAAGACCTGGTGGGATATCATATGCAATAGTTTAGCAAAACATATGACAGCAAAAAGTAATATTCACCTAATCAAAAAGAACTGAACAAAAATTAGTTTCAAATTGTTTTCTAACAAAAGCTTCATAAAGAATTAGCAATAATATAAAGGAATTACAATCGCCACATCACTCGAATGTCATAAGAGCGAGGAGAAATTAAAATTAACTTGCAATTAGAAAACTAAGCCAATAGTTTACGTTTTAATCCGGCAGGATAACAGCATAATAGGAAAGTGACTAACACATAGTAATTTCAAATGAAGGCGACAACGAAATGTTTAATACACTTACGTGAATTTCTCTGGCTTCACGAAGCATAACAGATGAAAATATTCTTCCAAATTATTCTGCAATGGTGTTTCAGTCAAAAGGATTCTGAAGTTTGAATGATACCGATAGGTTGGTTTCCAAAACTAAAAAACATGTAATATGAGGTCTGAACAGTTCAAATTACAAAAACTCACAATTCGTAAATTAATTCAATGAAAAATTATCAAAAGAAACTAAGTGATGGAATTATAAACTAACTAAGAACTAATACAGGAAGTTCATAACATCTACGGTTTTGCTACATATAAAATTATCATCTAAATATTGAGGATTTGCGAGTAACTGTAATTGAGTGTGCATCGGTGGTACAGCGGTCAGGACACTCGCCGACGATCCACATGGTCCGGAGTTCGATCCCCAGCCGACGCTTAGCCAGTAACGAAGCTGGTAAGGTGGAAAGGCTGGGCATGAGGCTAGCAACCCTATCGTGAAAAAATAAACACTGCTACAGAAACTTCAAGCCTCTCAGCTTGAAGCCCTCTATTCCACAGGGAACATGAAGGAAGTAATTGAAAGTAAAGCGAAATCCTTCAACAAATACCTTCTGCAATGACATTACAAAAAAAATGTGTACAAAAAAACAGCATGCACTACTTATGCATAAGAGTATTTGGCACTAACTTGATTGACACGGTCTCCGAATCCCGAAATGTTAAACTTGCACAGAGTAGATTTAATTCATGAGATGCATTTAGTTTTCGAGATACAAAGAGCCATACTCCCATTGCAAATATTTATAGACAGTAGAAAATTAAAAGTTCTTCATACTGATTTCTACTTTTCTCCTCCAAAGTAACTTTGTAAATCCTTCTGTGTCATTGCCACTCACTGAAAAATTATTGGACAGCGATGAGGATGCTTTGATACAATGAGGAAAATTTCAAGCTCAGATGAATTATTTTCAATAAGTTGTGTTCTTTGAGCAGTTTGATTTAATTGCAAAGCTTTCATCGTTCTTCTAGACAACATTTTCAGCACAGGTTTTAGTATGAAATGAACTTATTTAAATTCTCCATGAATCATATAACTGTATCTTCTGGCAACCTTTGTCATGGATGATTGTTAATTTACGTCTCCATTGATCGTTTTTACTGACTTCGAATTCGGACTTTGTTAACAAGTGATTTAATTTTTATTAGCTGCTAAATTTGGTCTATCGTAATGTGTTTGTTAATTGCTAATTAACTTCACTACCAGCCTTTTAGAAATTTCATGGCACCTATGATCAAGGAAAACCAGCCTTTTCATGTCTTCCACTCTCAATGGCCATGTCTCACTCACGGCCATAAAGGAGGACGGAGCGGACTGCTGGGCAGTACACACACCCTTTGGTCGACAGTCGGATATCACGTCCACGCCAGAGACGGCGTAAATTGGCGTATGCGAAACTAGCCTTCTGTATACGTGCTGAGATTTCGTCAGCGACCAACCCGTTGGGGCTGATACAACTTCCCAAATAAGTGAAGTGGTCAACACGCTCTACCACTTCACTTCCTATTTCTAAGCTAGGAGTCAATGTGCGACTTGTTAACACTACCGATCATAAGTTCCATGATAGACGCACTAGAGAAAAAAATATTCCACTGCAATCAAACAGTTAAGACACCTGAAGAGAAAATAATTTTTTGACAGTACATACGCATCAATAAAAAGAAACCATCGTTTCACAATCAAATACAGATACACATTTTATTACAGCGACTACACTAAAAACCTCCGGATGTTCGGCATGAAACTTACTATTTTCGTTTTCAAAAATTAGAACCAAACCAGTGAAATACTGCTATCACTGGAATACCGAGTTGTGGAGATATTATAATATAAGGAATATAAGGGAATATCGAAATTAGTTATCACGGTTAAGGGTGCCAGTTTGTAAGCAGTTCGTTCACAAAGTGGGTGAGAACAGGGATATATTAAAAGCTGGGTATTTTTTTCGTTAGCGGCGTGGGTAGGATGGGAATAAGTGCGACGTGAGAATTTTTCGGTACATGTACACAAGGCAAAGAAGCCAGCGATGTGAGCAATGAGTAAATTATGTTGCATTTTATTAACTTCTTCACTGGTCAAAACTGCACGTCTAACCGAAGTTGCCCATGTTCATTCTCCAGGTAGGCAGGTGTTGACATACGCGTTTATATCGTGCATGATGACATGAATATTAGAAGTATTAACACGGTCATTAATTAGTAACAGCGGGAGGCACGTTATGCCGCCTACAACCTTCTGGTGTTCCTAATAAGTCCAGAGTAGATGGATCATGACTAGGGTTCATGCATATGCTGCATAAGTGCACGTTCAAGCAATGTCCGAGTGAGTTAAACGTTGAAACAAGCATACATGTATACCTGCAGACTCTTTGATATTGACCCAACTTAACTAATATGTGGCGCATACAAGTCACCTACTACCATACAGGTATTCCCACTTTAAAAACCAACCTAACCGATTATTCAAGCTACCGTCCTTCGACCTTGATATCCGAAAGCAAAGGGAACGTAATCAAACAAATAGGAAGGCATACAACAATCTGTAAGTGCCTGGTTTTATCCACAGGTGAGTTTGCCTGTCACACTTACAAAGAGACTAACTTCTTTTGCCTAGGTCTTGATCAGCACTCTGCCTATCCTGCAAGAACTGAGGAACGAGTAAAAACAAAAAATAAAGGAGTCGCTACTTGCCTGTAACCAATCTTATATTTATAATGAATGTGATTATAACTCAACAATATAAAAACAGGTTTACCACTTATCTATACCCGAAGCGAATTGGCGAAGTGGAGTAGAGCCGAAAAAATTGGATGATTGAGTTAAAACAAAAGTACAATGTACACTACAAATCAATCAATAAAGAAAGCCTCGCAGTCTTATAGAAAGTATAGCTCCAACATGGTTTCCCGCTCTGTTCGTCTGAATTTCTCGGTAACACACTCTATTTGAGTGGCTATAGCATGCCATGTTGTAGAGGCTTTACATCAGAACCCCACTCCGTAGGAAGAACTTCTCTAACCATGGCCGTTTCACTGTGTTATTTTCAGTAGGTATGTTTAGGGTTGCCCATTGAGTGCCTTCGAAGCTGATGAACAGTTGCTTTGAACCCCTTCAACATGCAAGTTTTGCGTAGCACATCCACATGGGAGAGTTTAAGTTTATTCATCTAGTAATTTACGAAGAAATATGATAATCATAACTTAGTTCACTAACCCTCCCTATTGAAATCGCCTTACGAGACTATTATCGGTTGCTTTCTAGTCTGAGTTCTCGCGACTGTTACCCACTAGTCAATATCTGCAGACGTAATTTTCTGCCATGAGTACGTTCATCTTTATCAGTTAGAAGGACTTTCTCAATCGTGGCACGTTAGCATAAGCCCATAACTTTCTGGCAATCTCTTATATGTATCTGCTATTACAGTTCATACGCATGGTGAACAGATATACATGAGCAAACAGTATGAGTGATGAATTCCTCAATACCAATCTCAAGCCATCGGAGTCGGTGATTCACACCATGAACGTCTCGACCTTATTACAGTGTTATGTTTCACCGATCTCTGATACTCTTTGCTGGTGACATGGTGATGCTCACCACTAAAGCTGACCACTTGCTATACTTCGTTCGACTGTCTGTGTGTTCCAACTAGAATAGCAGTAATGATAAAGATCTGCTTTATTGAAAGACAGAACTTTCAGTGAAACATAGATTTTTCGGCATTTGTCGCAGTGTTGCATCCAGTATAAATGAAATTAACCAAAGGAACTTATCCGTATACACAGTAGGAATAATGTCAAAATGTGCAAAGTACAATTATTGCGGCTGCACACATGCTAGCTTGGAAGTTTAACTGGCCACAAGGAGACGACATCTAGGTGGGAACAAGCCAAAACTTGGTTAAGTTAAGAAAGAAACTATTTGAGAAACAGCCGCAAACAGACAATTCAACACCACTTTTGTGAGGTGAGATTTTACCTGGTTGTCAGTGGCGATCAAATGTTTATCTATCTGCCTTTGAGAACAAGTACAACACAAAAAGGAAGGCGCCAGTTAAAGAAGTAAACAGTCAGCTCTATGAAGTTTTAACTGGCTTACAACTCTTGATTTGTGGGAGACGCAGGAAGCCATTAGCTTTATGATTGTGCAGGTCCTGAAGTAATTCTGGGGACAATCTCAATCAAGAGGCCGTTGGAGTTTTCCTGCCCAGGATGTTGGCTGAGAAATTAGGTGAAGGAAGCAAGCTAGCATCCGAAGTCGTCGGTGAAGACAGTTATTGAATGAGCCAGAATATTGAGGCAGAACAACATGTTGAATTAGTGAGCACATGAAGTACAATGTGCAGAAAAATTTGCTGTCAAGACAAATAAGAGACCTCGAGAATCTGAGAAGATAAGTGGTGTCTGCATCGTGAGATCAGCTTTAGAAACAGCCATGACGAAGCATAGCGTGTTGAGGGAACGGATGGTTTCTAGTAGCGGTGAGAGCATGGTGCAACAAACTGACTCCCACTAAGTAGTACCGAAAACGAAGAATTTAAGAAATTACTGAGGAAATAAAATCAGGGATCTCATAAAAAGGTCTTTACAGCTACGAATTCTGTTTCTAAACCTTCTGACTCCACTTGAAGTGTCATTATTTGAAATCTGTGGGATTCTAAAAGAATGGATCCAGCTGTGTCGCTGTGCGCACCACCTCGAGGCAGCTGTTGCTATGTTTCGTAACCTACCCCTGATAAAACGAATGGACTTCATGTAAGAAAGGTCATCAGAGTCATCAAAGTATGGATACCTTAACGACTACTGACGACAGTCTTAGGAATGACATGTACATTATTCTCCACAACCCATTCAAGACGAAGGATGAAAAGTCAAGAAAACGGCAAGATTGGCTTTAGATGATATGTTGAAAGGAAGGAAGCCGTAGAAAGACTGATTTCTTGGTGAAAAATAAGAAAACGACTTTAAAATACTCATAGACGAGTTCTCAGAAGTATACGCTGCGAAGAACTCGGTTTATCAGTTGAAGAAACACATAGATGTATAAGTGTTCTACACGGACACATGCAGCATTGGACACATACGGAGAGCATAGCAGGAGAGTTCAAAAGCCAAGGAGATACCATATTGCTGTGGAGTACTAATTCTCGCGCCGAGTCATAAACACCTGAAATCGATTCCCAGAAGAAGTGTGGTCTGTCACCTCAACTGATTCACTCACGTAGGGTTTGCACGAACACAGAAAATTACTAGAAAAGTCTTAACAAAGGCTGCAAGCCTTCTGTCTTCAATCAACAAATCTGAATCTTATTGGAAGAATCGTTTCTACGCAGCGACATATTTTCTAGGCTCCTAAATTTTTCTGGTGTATCCTTTGAGGTGCCTTGACCAGGCGGGAAGGAGAGTATAATCCGGACCCGCCGTCACTTGTTTAATACACAAGAAGTGGCAAGATCTCTTTCCATACGTTATGATAAGGAGTGGAGATTGATTCTCTTAGATAGCTCCAGTCATTTCCGGAATTCGCTGTGAGACCATCCCTTGAGCTCTTGATGATATCAATAATGATATATTTATTCCTATATATGTGTTGGGAACACCAGTTGTATAGGGATGGACAAGTATTATTTAAATCACACAAATTTGGTTTATGTTGAAATTACATAGTTGTTGTCATTTTTGTCTTTAGTTTGTGGTTACAATCTGCTAACTAGTCATTCAATGGGCACATAAAGAAGTATAGAAATACTGACTTCGCATCACCAAAAATATCAAGTATGTGTTGGACGGATTACAAATACTTGCGAAAAAATAAGGCTTGAATTCATTCCCCCATATAACTTTACTGTGTATGGCATCGAATCTTATCCTTGATTTACATTCACATTGGGTATTAACTTAAAATAATTGATATACTTGTATAATTTTGCTATCATTTTCATCGTAAGTAACACCAGAAGTGAAGTGCCGACTAATAATAATAATAGTTTATATTTTCATATTAACGGGTTTTTACAAGAAATACAAACCAATTTCACAGGCACGATCAGTTGTGTTATAAATTACAATCGTAAAGTATTATAAATTAATACTGTTTCATCGGCATAAACGTACATTTCACTACTGTAATCCAGGATGCGTTGTGGGAAAAGGTTATGGGTAATTCAGGAGGCAGTTGTAGGATATGGGACCAGTAATGTTTGCAGATCATTTGTCATTGTAAGTGACCAAATGCCCGCATTGTTTATTCTCATTCATATAATCATTTAGACGCTAAAATGTTGAGAGTAAAATTGAGAAACGACAGAAAAACAAAAGAAAGCAAGCGGAGCCTTCAAAGAGTTATCCATAAATTTATGCGTATATACATTCTATGTAGTAACTATGATTATATTAGTACACTAACTAACTAGTCCTGTTATGCTAACTTTTATATTATGTGTGAACTAATATTAATGTCCCGTGTAGAAGTGTTTATGATGTTCTTCCAATAATATTAACATTTATAAATGTAGTTTGTTGTAACTTATGCGTTTAATGAACTTAAAATATCTATGTAGGGTGAAAAAGAGGGTGTAGGAGTCAGGCCCAGGGGTGCATTGTCATCTTCGAGCAGTCTGGTGACTGAAGAGATGAACACTGGAAATGTGTTTGCATCACGCACATTAGCTGGTAGTCCACTCCAAATGACTGAAAACTTATTGAAGAAGAAGTTGTACCGCATGTAAGTCTGACAATGTTCTATAGTAACTAGGTTGTCATGATTTCTAGGATTGTAAGTGATGACAGCGGTAGAATTAGTTATTGGCCTGGAGGAGTGCAAAAGAAGATTAGTTAGTTAGTAGCAAAAGATAAGGTTTAGCTTAAGACGTCTTTTCCAGAGTGGTTCTGTTTTCAGGCCGTCACAATGCTCAGACTGCATTCTAAACCAAGAGTTTTTGAGGTGAATTGCCGTTGGATTCCCTCTAATTTAAACTTGTCATCCTGTCACTGTCCTCTAAGAATAAACGAGCGGTATTCTAAAACAAATCGGACACGGACTCTGTATAATAAAAGCCTAATTTCACAAAAAAAGATATCGCGAGTTATGCATCATAGGAGCCTTCGTGTTTTACATCCAGCATAATCAGTTTGTTCAGAGAACGTCAAGTTACTAGAATATCTGATACCGAGATTTACGATTGAGGTGAACTTGGCTAGTTTTCGCCCATTTACTTCAATGGTGAGGTCAAGGTTGAATGTTAGACAGGATTCAGCACACCATATTGCGAGACCACTTAGTTCAAGATGTATTTTACTTACCATACCGTTTAATTCATGACTTTAGCAGGAGTAAACGACGTTGCGGTCGTCAGCATATGGGAGTGGTTGCCTGAGGTGAAGAAATCACATTTGAATTTGGTGTGCATTGAGATGCTTCCATTCGCTTTTGTCTAAAATTTCGGCTGTGTACTATAACTGAAAACACCGTTGTAAGGATGGAAACCTGAACCCAGTTCCAGTAGCAGTTTTGCTAAAATACGAAAGGCCGAACCCTTGAGAAGGAATTCGACTTTACCTCAATCTTTGACTGATGAAGTTCTTGATAAAGTTACTGTTGAAATTTTCAGTGTTCGATTGCGTGATTTATGTAGGGGCCGTAGTAACGTTGAAGATTCTTCGTCTAATTCACAGCCTCAGAATAGACTAGCAAGAAAGCTAGAACTAGAGAAGTGATTGAGGAAGCTCAATTACAAGCTTGTAAGTGAACGTGGGATGAATATTGATAGTTTAAGAGATAAGACAACTTCGTTTTAAACTTAAAGGAACCGCCGAACTATGCTGTTGATAATATGTGCATGCCTAAGGTTGATAAAATCTACTTTGAGGGTGACCCTGGTCAGTATAGAATGTTTGTCAGTTAGTTTCGAGACATGGCTGAGAGTACATCGAACTAAAAGGAGGGAAAAGTTGACTTATCTTTTGCATTTTTGTTGGGGGAAAGCCGAGAAAAAATATTGAAGCCCACGTGATACTTCCTTCAAAACTCAGTAACGAAAGGTTAATGCAATTACTGTACAACCTATTTGGACAAGAAAGTACGATTGCTTGTTCACTTGTCAGTGAATCTGCAAGGGATTCTCAACCCATTAGCATGACTGGAGGTGATATCACTAACTTTTCTATAAGACTGAGCAACGCTCAATCATGTTGATTACCACTGGATGCATATCTGATTTGAATTCTCCAATCAATAGGGATTGAACCACTAGCCATCTGCCTATCGATATGCTGGCAAAAAAAGCTGATGCATCTGACAGAATTTTGGTGGACGGTGGAGGACCACCGTTCGAGGCTCTGACTAAGTTTGTGGAAGATAGAGCAAGAGGGGCTCAAAGACGTTATGGAATGTTACCTGGGCGCAGCACGGACGCCAAAAAAAGTGCCGAAGGGAAACAGTATTCGGTGTCTCACTGGAACGCAGTTGGATGGTCTAATACGAGGCGGCCTGTGAGAGTTCCAAAGGAATCTAAAATCTGCATTCTGTATAAGGGTTCTCATGGCCTAGTAAAGGGTCTAGAAATGGAGGATATTTGCGTTTAAGATAGGAGAAAAATTGTCAGAAAGATAATAGTTTGCTTTATTTGCCTCAAATTAGGCCATGTTCCGGAATGTCGTCTTTACTTAATGAGTATAATGTAGGTGGGGGAGTGGTACGCCATCAGACACTGCTACCTTTAGAGAACTATAACGCGGCTGCGGATTCAGTAACACTTTCAGGACATAAGATCAATTCTGGGAGGGTTTACCTCGGTCAAAAACCCATGAAATCGTTTGACTTAGAAGACTTTCTGGTAACATGCTACACTTGATAGCATGTGAGACATCCCTTGCATTAGGAAGAGTCGATAAGTAGTCAGACTTTACGATGATGACAAAAGGCTCAATAATATAGTTCTACTTTATGTACCCTACTGAAACACCCAACAAACAGAACGCTTGTTCCAATGAAAATTCTCGTCAAGCGCGAGTCAGTTTTGGGTTCTGCTATTCTGTTATCGATATTCGGATGCGAGATAAACTTATATTTATATGTTTATCCCATGTTTATCTCACATATTCGACTTAACACAACAGTAATCCTGCAGTCTTTCAATGTTCAGCTATCAATCTAATTATATTTACAGCCCTTTGTCTTTCTTTCGATTTCGGTCAAGACAGCGAGTCCGTCCCTTCAAATGTTTATCCATGCAGTGGCTTTGAAATACAATAGCAAGAATTTCTAAACAACGCTCTTTGAGCTGTGGACGGATGGAAAATTCATAAAATACTAGTCACTCGTAAATACGGCATAAATTTGACTTTGGCAGTCATATGAAAATTTCACCAATGGATGACTTCCTGAAGTGGTTTCTCATCATTAAAGAACAGAATACTCTCCACACAGTTTCCTCAGCTTATTAAAAAAGTTAAATCGGAAACCAATGGCTAACGAAAGTAAATCCAGGGAAATCACTAGTTCCTGACAATCTCCATCCAAGGCTTCTCAAAGGGCTACCAGCTCATATAGCCGGCTCACTAACCACGATCTTCGAGCTATCTCTCCTAAATGGAGTGTTACTGCGTGACTGGAAAGACGCCACAGTAGCCTCCATGCACAAATGAGGATCAGGACAAATTCCTTTAAACTACAGGCCTATTAGTCCCACCGGTACTTTAATCATGCCACTGGAGAGAATCATCAAGAAAGGTATCATGGCATATCTGGAAAACAACAACGACCCGTTGACGCCGCCTTCATAGACTTCAGCAAAACCTTCCATAAAGTTCCCCACAAAGGAATACTGATGAAGTCGGAAGGTCTTGGCATCAAAGGCAGCTTACTAAAGTGGCTCAGGGAATTCCTCATAGATAAGAGGCGGAGGGTTAGGATCAACTGAAAACTCTCCTCCTGGACAGCAGTGCGTAGCGAAGTGCCATAGGGCACAGTACTCGGACCTCTCCTATTTATTTTGGATAGCAATGGGTTATCTCCGCTCACCGTCTCCCCTATGGTCCTATACGCAGGTGACTTAAAAATCTGGAGAGAGCTGAAGAGTGGCAGTGATACACTCATGTTGCAAGAGGACTTCAACAAATTATCAGAGTGGTCCAGAGAATGCGTGCTCCTGATCAACATAGCGAAATGTGCAGTCATGGGCATCGGGCACGCAAGCATCAGCTCCTACGAACTAGAGGGAATAAAATTCACATCAGTTCAGACTTATTTGGATTTGGGTGTTATAGTAAGTCACGACTTAGAAACTACAGCATATCATCGCGTGGTGGTTGTATGTAGTTTCAGATCCTTATGCCCAATTCGCAGAGCCGTCACTACAATCAGCAGAGATATCTTCGCCTCCTTATATACATCTCCGGTGAGGTCGAGACTAGGAAACTGCATCCAGGCAGCCAGTCCTCGTGCTAAAGAGGACTCACATTATCTAGAAAGCGCTCAAAGGAAGGTAACACGTATAACTCTTGGCATGCCTAATTTACCACACGAGGAAAGACGAGATAGGTTAAATCTCTTCTCCCCAGCATGCCGTAGGCAGAGAGATCCCATTACAATGTATAAAACTTCATATAATGACTGAGGACCTGATCTATTCTCTCTTTTCATTCCCACCAGGTAGGGACACCTTAGAGGACAAAGCAGGCGAGTTCAAAAGCCAAGGAGATACCATATTGCTGTGGAGTACTAATTCTCGCGCCGAGTCATAAACACCTGAAATCGATTCCCAGAAGAAGTGTGGTCTGTCACCTCAACTGATTCACTCACGTAGGGTTTGCACGAACACAGAAAATTACTAGAAAAGTCTTAACAAAGGCTGCAAGCCTTCTGTCTTCAATCAACAAATCTGAATCTTATTGGAAGAATCGTTTCTACGCAGCGACATATTTTCTAGGCTCCTAAATTTTTCTGGTGTATCCTTTGAGGTGCTTTGACCAGGCGGGAAGGAGAGTATAATCCGGACCCGCCGTCACTTGTTTAATACACAAGAAGTGGCAAGATCTCTTTCCATACGTTATGATAAGGAGTGGAGATTGATTCTCTTAGATAGCTCCAGTCATTTCCGGAATTCGCTGTGAGACCATCCCTTGAGCTCTTGATGATATCAATAATGATATATTTATTCCTATATATGTGTTGGGAACACCAGTTGTATAGGGATGGACAAGTATTATTTAAATCACACAAATTTGGTTTATGTTGAAATTACATAGTTGTTGTCATTTTTGTCTTTAGCTTGTGGTTACAATCTGCTAACTAGTCATTCAATGGGCACATAAAGAAGTATAGAAATACTGACTTCGCATCACCAAAAATATCAAGTATGTGTTGGACGGATTACAAATACTTGCGAAAAAATAAGGCTTGAATTCATTCCCCCATATAACTTTACTGTGTATGGCATCGAATCTTATCCTTGATTTACATTCACATTGGGTATTAACTTAAAATAATTGATATACTTGTATAATTTTGCTATCATTTTCATCGTAAGTAACACCAGAAGTGAAGTGCCGACTAATAATAATAATAGTTTATATTTTCATATTAACGGGTTTTTACAAGAAATACAAACCAATTTCACAGGCACGATCAGTTGTGTTATAAATTACAATCGTAAAGTATTATAAATTAATACTGTTTCATCGGCATAAACGTACATTTCACTACTGTAATCCAGGATGCGTTGTGGGAAAAGGTTATGGGTAATTCAGGAGGCAGTTGTAGGATATGGGACCAGTAATGTTTGCAGATCATTTGTCATTGTAAGTGACCAAATGCCCGCATTGTTTATTCTCATTCATATAATCATTTAGACGCTAAAATGTTGAGAGTAAAATTGAGAAACGACAGAAAAACAAAAGAAAGCAAGCGGAGCCTTCAAAGAGTTATCCATAAATTTATGCGTATATACATTCTATGTAGTAACTATGATTATATTAGTACACTAACTAACTAGTCCTGTTATGCTAACTTTTATATTATGTGTGAACTAATATTAATGTCCCGTGTAGAAGTGTTTATGATGTTCTTCCAATAATATTAACATTTATAAATGTAGTTTGTTGTAACTTATGCGTTTAATGAACTTAAAATATCTATGTAGGGTGAAAAAGAGGGTGTAGGAGTCAGGCCCAGGGGTGCATTGTCATCTTCGAGCAGTCTGGTGACTGAAGAGATGAACACTGGAAATGTGTTTGCATCACGCACATTAGCTGGTAGTCCACTCCAAATGACTGAAAACTTATTGAAGAAGAAGTTGTACCGCATGTAAGTCTGACAATGTTCTATAGTAACTAGGTTGTCATGATTTCTAGGATTGTAAGTGATGACAGCGGTAGAATTAGTTATTGGCCTGGAGGAGTGCAAAAGAAGATTAGTTAGTTAGTAGCAAAAGATAAGGTTTAGCTTAAGACGTCTTTTCCAGAGTGGTTCTGTTTTCAGGCCGTCACAATGCTCAGACTGCATTCTAAACCAAGAGTTTTTGAGGTGAATTGCCGTTGGATTCCCTCTAATTTAAACTTGTCATCCTGTCACTGTCCTCTAAGAATAAACGAGCGGTATTCTAAAACAAATCGGACACGGACTCTGTATAATAAAAGCCTAATTTCACAAAAAAAGATATCGCGAGTTATGCATCATAGGAGCCTTCGTGTTTTACATCCAGCATAATCAGTTTGTTCAGAGAACGTCAAGTTACTAGAATATCTGATACCGAGATTTACGATTGAGGTGAACTTGGCTAGTTTTCGCCCATTTACTTCAATGGTGAGGTCAAGGTTGAATGTTAGACAGGATTCAGCACACCATATTGCGAGACCACTTAGTTCAAGATGTATTTTACTTACCATACCGTTTAATTCATGACTTTAGCAGGAGTAAACGACGTTGCGGTCGTCAGCATATGGGAGTGGTTGCCTGAGGTGAAGAAATCACATTTGAATTTGGTGTGCATTGAGATGCTTCCATTCGCTTTTGTCTAAAATTTCGGCTGTGTACTATAACTGAAAACACCGTTGTAAGGATGGAAACCTGAACCCAGTTCCAGTAGCAGTTTTGCTAAAATACGAAAGGCCGAACCCTTGAGAAGGAATTCGACTTTACCTCAATCTTTGACTGATGAAGTTCTTGATAAAGTTACTGTTGAAATTTTCAGTGTTCGATTGCGTGATTTATGTAGGGGCCGTAGTAACGTTGAAGATTCTTCGTCTAATTCACAGCCTCAGAATAGACTAGCAAGAAAGCTAGAACTAGAGAAGTGATTGAGGAAGCTCAATTACAAGCTTGTAAGTGAACCTGGGATGAATATTGATAGTTTAAGAGATAAGACAACTTCGTTTTAAACTTAAAGGAACCGCCGAACTATGCTGTTGATAATATGTGCATGCCTAAGGTTGATAAAATCTACTTTGAGGGTGACCCTGGTCAGTATAGAATGTTTGTCAGTTAGTTTCGAGACATGGCTGAGAGTACATCGAACTAAAAGGAGGGAAAAGTTGACTTATCTTTTGCATTTTTGTTGGGGGAAAGCCGAGAAAAAATATTGAAGCCCACGTGATACTTCCTTCAAAACTCAGTAACGAAAGGTTAATGCAATTACTGTACAACCTATTTGGACAAGAAAGTACGATTGCTCGTTCACTTGTCAGTGAATCTGCAAGGGATTCTCAACCCATTAGCATGACTGGAGGTGATATCACTAACTTTTCTATAAGACTGAGCAACGCTCAATCATGTTGATTACCACTGGATGCATATCTGATTTGAATTCTCCAATCAATAGGGATTGAACCACTAGCCATCTGCCTATCGATATGCTGGCAAAAAAAGCTGATGCATCTGACAGAATTTTGGTGGACGGTGGAGGACCACCGTTCGAGGCTCTGACTAAGTTTGTGGAAGATAGAGCAAGAGGGGCTCAAAGACGTTATGGAATGTTACCTGGGCGCAGCACGGACGCCAAAAAAAGTGCCGAAGGGAAACAGTATTCGGTGTCTCACTGGAACGCAGTTGGATGGTCTAATACGAGGCGGCCTGTGAGAGTTCCAAAGGAATCTAAAATCTGCATTCTGTATAAGGGTTCTCATGGCCTAGTAAAGGGTCTAGAAATGGAGGATATTTGCGTTTAAGATAGGAGAAAAATTGTCAGAAAGATAATAGTTTGCTTTATTTGCCTCAAATTAGGCCATGTTCCGGAATGTCGTCTTTACTTAATGAGTATAATGTAGGTGGGGGAGTGGTACGCCATCAGACACTGCTACCTTTAGAGAACTATAACGCGGCTGCGGATTCAGTAACACTTTCAGGACATAAGATCAATTCTGGGAGGGTTTACCTCGGTCAAAAACCCATGAAATCGTTTGACTTAGAAGACTTTCTGGTAACATGCTACACTTGATAGCATGTGAGACATCCCTTGCATTAGGAAGAGTCGATAAGTAGTCAGACTTTACGATGATGACAAAAGGCTCAATAATATAGTTCTACTTTATGTACCCTACTGAAACACCCAACAAACAGAACGCTTGTTCCAATGAAAATTCTCGTCAAGCGCGAGTCAGTTTTGGGTTCTGCTATTCTGTTATCGATATTCGGATGCGAGATAAACTTATATTTATATGTTTATCCCATGTTTATCTCACATATTCGACTTAACACAACAGTAATCCTGCAGTCTTTCAATGTTCAGCTATCAATCTAATTATATTTACAGCCCTTTGTCTTTCTTTCGATTTCGGTCAAGACAGCGAGTCCGTCCCTTCAAATGTTTATCCATGCAGTGGCTTTGAAATACAATAGCAAGAATTTCTAAACAACGCTCTTTGAGCTGTGGACGGATGGAAAATTCATAAAATACTAGTCACTCGTAAATACGGCATAAATTTGACTTTGGCAGTCATATGAAAATTTCACCAATGGATGACTTCCTGAAGTGGTTTCTCATCATTAAAGAACAGAATACTCTCCACACAGTTTCCTCAGCTTATTAAAAAAGTTAAATCGGAAACCAATGGCTAACGAAAGTAAATCCAGGGAAATCACTAGTTCCTGACAATCTCCATCCAAGGCTTCTCAAAGGGCTACCAGCTCATATAGCCGGCTCACTAACCACGATCTTCGAGCTATCTCTCCTAAATGGAGTGTTACTGCGTGACTGGAAAGACGCCACAGTAGCCTCCATGCACAAATGAGGATCAGGACAAATTCCTTTAAACTACAGGCCTATTAGTCCCACCGGTACTTTAATCATGCCACTGGAGAGAATCATCAAGAAAGGTATCATGGCATATCTGGAAAACAACAACGACCCGTTGACGCCGCCTTCATAGACTTCAGCAAAACCTTCCATAAAGTTCCCCACAAAGGAATACTGATGAAGTCGGAAGGTCTTGGCATCAAAGGCAGCTTACTAAAGTGGCTCAGGGAATTCCTCATAGATAAGAGGCGGAGGGTTAGGATCAACTGAAAACTCTCCTCCTGGACAGCAGTGCGTAGCGAAGTGCCATAGGGCACAGTACTCGGACCTCTCCTATTTATTTTGGATAGCAATGGGTTATCTCCGCTCACCGTCTCCCCTATGGTCCTATACGCAGGTGACTTAAAAATCTGGAGAGAGCTGAAGAGTGGCAGTGATACACTCATGTTGCAAGAGGACTTCAACAAATTATCAGAGTGGTCCAGAGAATGCGTGCTCCTGATCAACATAGCGAAATGTGCAGTCATGGGCATCGGGCACGCAAGCATCAGCTCCTACGAACTAGAGGGAATAAAATTCACATCAGTTCAGACTTATTTGGATTTGGGTGTTATAGTAAGTCACGACTTAGAAACTACAGCATATCATCGCGTGGTGGTTGTATGTAGTTTCAGATCCTTATGCCCAATTCGCAGAGCCGTCACTACAATCAGCAGAGATATCTTCGCCTCCTTATATACATCTCCGGTGAGGTCGAGACTAGGAAACTGCATCCAGGCAGCCAGTCCTCGTGCTAAAGAGGACTCACATTATCTAGAAAGCGCTCAAAGGAAGGTAACACGTATAACTCTTGGCATGCCTAATTTATCACACGAGGAAAGACGAGATAGGTTAAATCTCTTCTCCCCAGCATGCCGTAGGCAGAGAGATCCCATTACAATGTATAAAACTTCATATAATGACTGAGGACCTGATCTATTCTCTCTTTTCATTCCCACCAGGTAGGGACACCTTAGAGGACAAAGCAGGCGAGTTCAAAGGCCAAGGAGATACCATATTGCTGTGGAGTACTAATTCTCGCGCCGAGTCATAAACACCTGAAATCGATTCCCAGAAGAAGTGTGGTCTGTCACCTCAACTGATTCACTCACGTAGGGTTTGCACGAACACAGAAAATTACTAGAAAAGGCCTAACAAAGGCTGCAAGCCTTCTGTCTTCAATCAACAAATCTGAATCTTATTGGAAGAATCGTTTCTACGCAGCGACATATTTTCTAGGCTCCTAAATTTTTCTGGTGTATCCTTTGAGGTGCTTTGACCAGGCGGGAAGGAGAGTATAATCCGGACCCGCCGTCACTTGTTTAATACACAAGAAGTGGCAAGATCTCTTTCCATACGTTATGATAAGGAGTGGAGATTGATTCTCTTAGATAGCTCCAGTCATTTCCGGAATTCGCTGTGAGACCATCCCTTGAGCTCTTGATGATATCAATAATGATATATTTATTCCTATATATGTGTTGGGAACACCAGTTGTATAGGGATGGACAAGTATTATTTAAATCACACAAATTTGGTTTATGTTGAAATTACATAGTTGTTGTCATTTTTGTCTTTAGCTTGTGGTTACAATCTGCTAACTAGTCATTCAATGGGCACATAAAGAAGTATAGAAATACTGACTTCGCATCACCAAAAATATCAAGTATGTGTTGGACGGATTACAAATACTTGCGAAAAAATAAGGCTTGAATTCATTCCCCCATATAACTTTACTGTGTATGGCATCGAATCTTATCCTTGATTTACATTCACATTGGGTATTAACTTAAAATAATTGATATACTTGTATAATTTTGCTATCATTTTCATCGTAAGTAACACCAGAAGTGAAGTGCCGACTAATAATAATAATAGTTTATATTTTCATATTAACGGGTTTTTACAAGAAATACAAACCAATTTCACAGGCACGATCAGTTGTGTTATAAATTACAATCGTAAAGTATTATAAATTAATACTGTTTCATCGGCATAAACGTACATTTCACTACTGTAATCCAGGATGCGTTGTGGGAAAAGGTTATGGGTAATTCAGGAGGCAGTTGTAGGATATGGGACCAGTAATGTTTGCAGATCATTTGTCATTGTAAGTGACCAAATGCCCGCATTGTTTATTCTCATTCATATAATCATTTAGACGCTAAAATGTTGAGAGTAAAATTGAGAAACGACAGAAAAACAAAAGAAAGCAAGCGGAGCCTTCAAAGAGTTATCCATAAATTTATGCGTATATACATTCTATGTAGTAACTATGATTATATTAGTACACTAACTAACTAGTCCTGTTATGCTAACTTTTATATTATGTGTGAACTAATATTAATGTCCCGTGTAGAAGTGTTTATGATGTTCTTCCAATAATATTAACATTTATAAATGTAGTTTGTTGTAACTTATGCGTTTAATGAACTTAAAATATCTATGTAGGGTGAAAAAGAGGGTGTAGGAGTCAGGCCCAGGGGTGCATTGTCATCTTCGAGCAGTCTGGTGACTGAAGAGATGAACACTGGAAATGTGTTTGCATCACGCACATTAGCTGGTAGTCCACTCCAAATGACTGAAAACTTATTGAAGAAGAAGTTGTACCGCATGTAAGTCTGACAATGTTCTATAGTAACTAGGTTGTCATGATTTCTAGGATTGTAAGTGATGACAGCGGTAGAATTAGTTATTGGCCTGGAGGAGTGCAAAAGAAGATTAGTTAGTTAGTAGCAAAAGATAAGGTTTAGCTTAAGACGTCTTTTCCAGAGTGGTTCTGTTTTCAGGCCGTCACAATGCTCAGACTGCATTCTAAACCAAGAGTTTTTGAGGTGAATTGCCGTTGGATTCCCTCTAATTTAAACTTGTCATCCTGTCACTGTCCTCTAAGAATAAACGAGCGGTATTCTAAAACAAATCGGACACGGACTCTGTATAATAAAAGCCTAATTTCACAAAAAAAGATATCGCGAGTTATGCATCATAGGAGCCTTCGTGTTTTACATCCAGCATAATCAGTTTGTTCAGAGAACGTCAAGTTACTAGAATATCTGATACCGAGATTTACGATTGAGGTGAACTTGGCTAGTTTTCGCCCATTTACTTCAATGGTGAGGTCAAGGTTGAATGTTAGACAGGATTCAGCACACCACATTGCGAGACCACTTAGTTCAAGATGTATTTTACTTACCATACCGTTTAATTCATGACTTTAGCAGGAGTAAACGACGTTGCGGTCGTCAGCATATGGGAGTGGTTGCCTGAGGTGAAGAAATCACATTTGAATTTGGTGTGCATTGAGATGCTTCCATTCGCTTTTGTCTAAAATTTCGGCTGTGTACTATAACTGAAAACACCGTTGTAAGGATGGAAACCTGAACCCAGTTCCAGTAGCAGTTTTGCTAAAATACGAAAGGCCGAACCCTTGAGAAGGAATTCGACTTTACCTCAATCTTTGACTGATGAAGTTCTTGATAAAGTTACTGTTGAAATTTTCAGTGTTCGATTGCGTGATTTATGTAGGGGCCGTAGTAACGTTGAAGATTCTTCGTCTAATTCACAGCCTCAGAATAGACTAGCAAGAAAGCTAGAACTAGAGAAGTGATTGAGGAAGCTCAATTACAAGCTTGTAAGTGAACGTGGGATGAATATTGATAGTTTAAGAGATAAGACAACTTCGTTTTAAACTTAAAGGAACCGCCGAACTATGCTGTTGATAATATGTGCATGCCTAAGGTTGATAAAATCTACTTTGAGGGTGACCCTGGTCAGTATAGAATGTTTGTCAGTTAGTTTCGAGACATGGCTGAGAGTACATCGAACTAAAAGGAGGGAAAAGTTGACTTATCTTTTGCATTTTTGTTGGGGGAAAGCCGAGAAAAAATATTGAAGCCCACGTGATACTTCCTTCAAAACTCAGTAACGAAAGGTTAATGCAATTACTGTACAACCTATTTGGACAAGAAAGTACGATTGCTTGTTCACTTGTCAGTGAATCTGCAAGGGATTCTCAACCCATTAGCATGACTGGAGGTGATATCACTAACTTTTCTATAAGACTGAGCAACGCTCAATCATGTTGATTACCACTGGATGCATATCTGATTTGAATTCTCCAATCAATAGGGATTGAACCACTAGCCATCTGCCTATCGATATGCTGGCAAAAAAAGCTGATGCATCTGACAGAATTTTGGTGGACGGTGGAGGACCACCGTTCGAGGCTCTGACTAAGTTTGTGGAAGATAGAGCAAGAGGGGCTCAAAGACGTTATGGAATGTTACCTGGGCGCAGCACGGACGCCAAAAAAGTGCCGAAGGGAAACAGTATTCGGTGTCTCACTGGAACGCAGTTGGATGGTCTAATACGAGGCGGCCTGTGAGAGTTCCAAAGGAATCTAAAATCTGCATTCTGTATAAGGGTTCTCATGGCCTAGTAAAGGGTCTAGAAATGGAGGATATTTGCGTTTAAGATAGGAGAAAAATTGTCAGAAAGATAATAGTTTGCTTTATTTGCCTCAAATTAGGCCATGTTCCGGAATGTCGTCTTTACTTAATGAGTATAATGTAGGTGGGGGAGTGGTACGCCATCAGACACTGCTACCTTTAGAGAACTATAACGCGGCTGCGGATTCAGTAACACTTTCAGGACATAAGATCAATTCTGGGAGGGTTTACCTCGGTCAAAAACCCATGAAATCGTTTGACTTAGAAGACTTTCTGGTAACATGCTACACTTGATAGCATGTGAGACATCCCTTGCATTAGGAAGAGTCGATAAGTAGTCAGACTTTACGATGATGACAAAAGGCTCAATAATATAGTTCTACTTTATGTACCCTACTGAAACACCCAACAAACAGAACGCTTGTTCCAATGAAAATTCTCGTCAAGCGCGAGTCAGTTTTGGGTTCTGCTATTCTGTTATCGATATTCGGATGCGAGATAAACTTATATTTATATGTTTATCCCATGTTTATCTCACATATTCGACTTAACACAACAGTAATCCTGCAGTCTTTCAATGTTCAGCTATCAATCTAATTATATTTACAGCCCTTTGTCTTTCTTTCGATTTCGGTCAAGACAGCGAGTCCGTCCCTTCAAATGTTTATCCATGCAGTGGCTTTGAAATACAATAGCAAGAATTTCTAAACAACGCTCTTTGAGCTGTGGACGGATGGAAAATTCATAAAATACTAGTCACTCGTAAATACGGCATAAATTTGACTTTGGCAGTCATATGAAAATTTCACCAATGGATGACTTCCTGAAGTGGTTTCTCATCATTAAAGAACAGAATACTCTCCACACAGTTTCCTCAGCTTATTAAAAAAGTTAAATCGGAAACCAATGGCTAACGAAAGTAAATCCAGGGAAATCACTAGTTCCTGACAATCTCCATCCAAGGCTTCTCAAAGGGCTACCAGCTCATATAGCCGGCTCACTAACCACGATCTTCGAGCTATCTCTCCTAAATGGAGTGTTACTGCGTGACTGGAAAGACGCCACAGTAGCCTCCATGCACAAATGAGGATCAGGACAAATTCCTTTAAACTACAGGCCTATTAGTCCCACCGGTACTTTAATCATGCCACTGGAGAGAATCATCAAGAAAGGTATCATGGCATATCTGGAAAACAACAACGACCCGTTGACGCCGCCTTCATAGACTTCAGCAAAACCTTCCATAAAGTTCCCCACAAAGGAATACTGATGAAGTCGGAAGGTCTTGGCATCAAAGGCAGCTTACTAAAGTGGCTCAGGGAATTCCTCATAGATAAGAGGCGGAGGGTTAGGATCAACTGAAAACTCTCCTCCTGGACAGCAGTGCGTAGCGAAGTGCCATAGGGCACAGTACTCGGACCTCTCCTATTTATTTTGGATAGCAATGGGTTATCTCCGCTCACCGTCTCCCCTATGGTCCTATACGCAGGTGACTTAAAAATCTGGAGAGAGCTGAAGAGTGGCAGTGATACACTCATGTTGCAAGAGGACTTCAACAAATTATCAGAGTGGTCCAGAGAATGCGTGCTCCTGATCAACATAGCGAAATGTGCAGTCATGGGCATCGGGCACGCAAGCATCAGCTCCTACGAACTAGAGGGAATAAAATTCACATCAGTTCAGACTTATTTGGATTTGGGTGTTATAGTAAGTCACGACTTAGAAACTACAGCATATCATCGCGTGGTGGTTGTATGTAGTTTCAGATCCTTATGCCCAATTCGCAGAGCCGTCACTACAATCAGCAGAGATATCTTCGCCTCCTTATATACATCTCCGGTGAGGTCGAGACTAGGAAACTGCATCCAGGCAGCCAGTCCTCGTGCTAAAGAGGACTCACATTATCTAGAAAGCGCTCAAAGGAAGGTAACACGTATAACTCTTGGCATGCCTAATTTATCACACGAGGAAAGACGAGATAGGTTAAATCTCTTCTCCCCAGCATGCCGTAGGCAGAGAGATCCCATTACAATGTATAAAACTTCATATAATGACTGAGGACCTGATCTATTCTCTCTTTTCATTCCCACCAGGTAGGGACACCTTAGAGGACAAAGCAGGCGAGTTCAAAAGCCAAGGAGATACCATATTGCTGTGGAGTACTAATTCTCGCGCCGAGTCATAAACACCTGAAATCGATTCCCAGAAGAAGTGTGGTCTGTCACCTCAACTGATTCACTCACGTAGGGTTTGCACAAACACAGAAAATTACTAGAAAAGGCCTAACAAAGGCTAAAAGCCTTAGTAACTCAACCAATAATCCTTAATATGTGTCACAAACATTTTCTGAGAAAGGTTAGCCAAATGTAGCCCGCCGAAAAATTTCCACTTGGAAAAATGTTTCAATCCAAAATTCCATTTTACAAGCACTCGAGAAAAGTAACTCATCTGTAAACCACCACAGCAAGCGGGTACGACGCTACAGATAGCAGGGATATGTGACAAAGCCACTCCAAACTTTCTAATATCGAGTTTTGAGGTCCACACGAAATATTCGTTTTACTGTATCAGCCGTTGCTGATGTCTGCCAAATACTATTAGCTGTTATTTGAAACTTAAAAAGCGAGGTTTATCCACTCTTGATGGACTTCAGCACTAAAACGACTCAAACGTTTTACTATCCACCGTGATATTCGTAGATATCCGGTATCAAGTATCTATATGTACGATCTGGAAACCTTAATGTTCTTTTCAGTGGCTTTTTTTAGCTGAATTCCCAATTTGAGCTCACTTGGTGGCAGTGAATTGACGGTTATACATATATGTATATATATATATATAATGCACATATACACATATATATGGTCTTCTACGCAGTTCAACCCAACCCTTGCCCTTCGTGGTCTAGGCAAATTCCGGGAAAATCAGCATTGGAACCGGTTATATTTTGTTTGTGTCCATTTTGCTTTTCCGTCGTCAGGGCTCGCTTGAATTTTGGTTTCTTGTACGCTTAGGACAATAATGTTGACAACACTATCTTTGCAACATTAGTCACAGTTATGGATTCCCCGAAAAAACGCGAAAAAATAAATTATTAAGATGAAAACGCGTGGGTGGGTGAATAAACTCAGTGAGCGTCATTAATAGAATTAAAGTAGGCTCTGAGTGTTTCAGAACAGTCTACAAAAAGTAATCAGTGTATTTCCCCATGAATATCCACACTCAACTTAAAAATTTCCATGGAAATCGGCTGACTTTAATAATAATAAATTGTTGCGGAACTAGCAAACTCCGAGCAGAAAGTAACAGGACTTATTGACCCATGATACTGTACTCTCTACAGACTGGCGTGAGGATGTCCTCAACGACCCATTGGCAAGATCACTTAGTTCCAGTGAGTCTGTTAATTATTGGTCTTATGAGCAGTTAGTGTGTAATTCCTAGAACTGTGATGACTGAGTATTAGGAACTACACATATATGGAAACGCGACCTTGCCCCTTCGTGTAGAGCTAATGCTGCATGTTTTGTTGTTGTGACCTCCCTTGATGATCATAAGTCGAGGGTGATTTTCCCGGAATTTGCCTAAACCACGAAGGGCAAGGCTTGGGTTGAACTGCGTAGAAGACCATATATATGTGTATATGTGCATTATATATATATATATATATAACCGTCAATTCACTGCCACCAAGTGAGCTCAAATTGGGAATTCAGCTAAAAAAAGCCACTGAAAAGAACATTAAGGTTTCCAGATCGTACATATAGATACTTGATACCGGATATCTACGAATATCACGGTGGATAGTAAAACGTTTGAGTCGTTGTAGTGCTGAAGTCCATCAAGAGTGGATAAACCTCGCTTTTTAAGTTTCAAATAACAGCTAATAGTATTTGGCAGACATCAGCATCGGCTGATACAGTAAAACGAATATTTCGTGTGGACCTCAAAACTCGATATTAGAAAGTTTGGAGTGGCTTTGTCACATATCCCTGCTATCTGTAGCGTCGTACCCGCTTGCTGTGGTGGTTTAGAGATGAGTTACTTTTCTCGTGTGCTTGTAAAATGGAATTTTGGATTGAAAATTTTTTCCAAGTGGAAATATTTTCGGTGGGCTACATTTGGCTAACCTTCCTCAGAAAATGTTTGTGACACATATTAAGGATTATTGGTTGAGTTACTAAGGCTTTTAGCCTTTGTTAGGCCTTTTCTAGTAATTTTCTGTGTTTGTGCAAACCCTACGTGAGTGAATCAGTTGAGGTGGCAGACCACACTTCTTCTGGGAATCGATTCCAGGTGTTTATGACTCGGCGTGAGAATTAGTACTCCACAGCAATATGGTATCTCCTTGGCTTTTGAACTCGCCTGCTATGTCCTCTAAGGTGTCCCTACCTGGTGGGAATGAAAAGAGAGAATAGATCAGGTCCTCAGTCATTATATGAAGTTTTATACATTGTAATGGGATCTCTCTGCCTACGGCATGCTGGGGAGAAGAGATTTAACCTATCTCGTCTTTCCTCGTGTGATAAATTAGGCATGCCAAGAGTTATACGTGTTACCTTCCTTTGAGCGCTTTCTAGATAATGTGAGTCCTCTTTAGCACGAGGACTGGCTGCCTGGATGCAGTTTCCTAGTCTCGACCTCACCGGAGATGTATATAAGGAGGCGAAGATATCTCTGCTGATTGTAGTGACGGCTCTGCGAATTGGGCATAAGGATCTGAAACTACATACAACCACCACGCGATGATATGCTGTAGTTTCTAAGTCGTGACTTGCTATAACACCCAAATCCAAATAAGTCTGAACTGATGTGAATTTTATTCCCTCTAGTTCGTAGGAGCTGATGCTTGCGTGCCCGATGCCCATGACTGCACATTTCGCTATGTTGATCAGGAGCACGCATTCTCTGGACCACTCTGATAATTTGTTGAAGTCCTCTTGCAACATGAGTGTATCACTGCCACTCTTCAGCTCTCTCCAGATTTTTAAGTCACCTGCGTATAGGACCATAGGGGAGACGGTGAGCGGAGATAACCCATTGCTATCCAAAATAAATAGGAGAGGTCCGAGTACTGTGCCCTATGGCACTTCGCTACGCACTGCTGTCCAGGAGGAGAGTTTTCAGTTGATCCTAACCCTCCGCCTCTTATCTATGAGGAATTCCCTGAGCCACTTTAGTAAGCTGCCTTTGATGCCAAGACCTTCCGACTTCATCAGTATTCCTTTGTGGGGAACTTTATGGAAGGTTTTGCTGAAGTCTATGAAGGCGGCGTCAACGGGTCGTTGTTGTTTTCCAGATATGCCATGATACCTTTCTTGATGATTCTCTCCAGTGGCATGATTAAAGTACCGGTGGGACTAATAGGCCTGTAGTTTAAAGGAATTTGTCCTGATCCTCATTTGTGCATGGAGGCTACTGTGGCGTCTTTCCAGTCACGCAGTAACACTCCATTTAGGAGAGATAGCTCGAAGATCGTGGTTAGTGAGCCGGCTATATGAGCTGGTAGCCCCTTGAGAAGCCTTGGATGGAGATTGTCAGGAACTAGTGATTTCCCTGGATTTACTTTCGTTAGCCATTGGTTTCCGATTTAACTTTTTTAATAAGCTGAGGAAACTGTGTGGAGACTACTCTGTTCTTTAATGATGAGAAACCACTTCAGGAAGTCATCCATTGGTGAAATTTTCATATGACTGCCAAAGTCAAATTTATGCCGTATTTACGAGTGACTAGTATTTTATGAATTTTCCATCCGTCCACAGCTCAAAGAGCGTTGTTTAGAAATTCTTGGTATTGTATTTCAAAGCCACTGCATGGATAAACATTTGAAGGGACGGACTCGCTGTCTTGACCGAAATCGAAGGAAAGACAAAGGGCTGTAAATATAATTAGATTGATAGCTGAACATTGAAAGACTGCAGGATTACTGTTGTGTTAAGTCGAATATGTGAGATAAACATGGGACAAACATATAAATATAAGTTTATCTCGCATCCGAATATCGATAACAGAATAGCAGAACCCAAAACTGACTCGCGCTTGACAAGAATTTGCATTGGAAATTAATCTACGATGAATGCTTCTTAGGTCACGCCGTTTCATTTGGAGTCAGGCGTGTCTTGGACGTCATTCTTCATTGACGGTATTCTGGTATATATTTGTTCTTGTCGGTGTTGCATAATTTCCTGGTCTCAGGAGTCTCAAGTGTGTGAAACTACTTCCAACACTTTTGTTTACGCCCAAGTAACTTATGAATCTCTCAATTTACCCAGAGGAGGAAATGATTCTTACCCTTCGGTGCAGACCAGGGGATGAAAGTTTTGGTTGCCTGGGCGTGTATTTTTTAAACTGGTTCCATGCCGCTTCTACTTGTGGCTCTGGTTTTATGTACGAGTTCACTGAGTTGGCTGCTGGGACGATCGCGTTTATATCAGCTTTTGAAACGTTTGGTTGAGCTGGGCTCATGGCCCATGATACTGCTTCTGTGAACTTTAAAGTGAGCACCGAGTGATCACTTCTTCCTAAAGGAGGAGGACGAAAGAGATCCGCATCCTCACCATTGGAGAACATTAGATTTTGTGTTGAAGAGGCTCACTGTGGATCATAGTGCGTGGGCTTCATGATATGTTGGACTGGTGCTAGCGAAATGCTAGATTCCAGCAGTTCATAATCAGAGTTGTCTGAAGATGGCGCCGTGAGGCTCGTCTAGTCAACTGTTGAGGCGTTTAAGTCGCCGACTCCGAGACCTTGATACTCAGATATTCAGGAGCCCATCTCTATCAGGAAGTCGTCTGCACTGCAATATATATCAATGAGGTTAATATCTTGACCTACGCACTTGAGTCTTCAGCGTAGAAGTTCTCACTTTCCAATTTCGTCGGAGAGACTTCGTTTCTGCTCACGTATAAGCATTTCTGGGGGTAGAAGACTACACCAACTCACTTGCATCTTGAGGATGAGGTTTGCTTGCGGTGACTTTCTTGCCCCGTGCAGCGTAAGTATCTTTCCGTCCTTTGTGGATAGTTTGGCCACTATGGTGTCCTTATCTCGCTTTCTGAGGGAGACCACATCACACCATTCATTGACGGCCTCCTCGCTAAGTGTGGTCGATTGTGTCTGCCTGCTGTCCACCGATGTGGATGGGCTTGATCTACAGGTTCCTTGTCGACTGATTCCGCGGGTTTTTGACCCCTGTTATGACTTTTCCTCGTGCCACTCTTTCCATTAATGTCACTAGAGGGCTAAGCTAATCCAGTGTCGTAGGGGCATCATGGGTGTCCGGAATATGGTGGATGTTCCTCTGCACTGAAGGGCATTCACTCCCTGACGGAGACGCACAACGAATGAGTATCCGTCAGGGATGACGCTAGTCACGTTACAGGTGTCAGAGCAGTAGTCGCCCCTCTTCTGCGGTGGAAAAACCGAACAGCCTAAGGGCCTTAACGCCCCACTGAGAGTGGAAATTGACACAACTCTTCCGCAGCGGTTCCTTTTGATAGGCATACTTTTCAGAGTGAATTGGGACTAGAAGATTCAAATTCAGCCCAAGGAAAATTTTTTACATAGGCCAGTGATGGAAAAACCAATAAGTGTACAAAATGGATGTATAATCACTAATGTTAATATAACACAATTCCTATGAGTAAAATAAACTCAAAACTATAAAGAAAACTAAATTCGAACAGATAAAAAACTGATTTAGAGTTAATCTATAGACGTTTGGAGCGTATAGCACAACAAAAGCCAAAATTAAACAGGAGAGTGCAAAGTTTACTCTCTTTTCAAAGTTTGCGCGCTATTTAAGCGTCGACTATTGGAATCGACTAGTAGGTGTGGTATTTGGTTTATCAGTCAATTCATTCAAGAGAAAGGGAAGGAAAACAGAGATAAATGGTAGAGAAAGTCCAGCATTATCTCGAAGCTTTCTATTCTAAGTGAAAAGTCATATACCTGTATATTGGATATTGTTGGGTTGATTTAGTTTGTTGGAGCGACATTCGGTTCTTCTTGGTTGTTCTCACGCCTAACGTTTGAAATGGATTGTGTGCTTGATAAATTGGTTGAGGAGTCTGAGAAACTCCTCATGGAAGTCCAAGATGACAATGATTTGCCTCATATCACACGAAATCTGGTACAAATACAGCACATGGGTGAAAGACTTTGTCCATCGAGGGGATCTGGCACTGAAGTAAAAGCTGCTCGTCTCTTGGGTCCGAAAATGAGTTACGAGCTACCTCAGAAATTAACCTGTAAATTGGAAGCCTTGGTACCTGCCAACGTATATGAAACTGTCTCCCGAATTCCGGAATCCGATATCCAGTCATTTCTTAAGTCGGAAAGGGAGAACGTACTTCTCAGCGCACTTCTTATGACCAGGAAATCCGTAAGCCATAGTTTTTTCACAACCAGTTGGTTCTATAGTTTCAGTTTTGTGTCATTTTTACTAGCCTACCACTTAAGACAATTGATGAAGTCTGTTTCATAAGCTGTTTGATATTCCATACCATTTTCTGTTAAGAGGATGGAGCATTTAAATCTCTTCCCATTATCATACCAAAGGAAGAGAGGTGACTTAATTTTGGCATATCGTATATTAAAGGGTGATTTAAGGATTGACCTTTCAAACCTTTTCTCTCCCTCCAGAATACATTTACGAGGTTACCACTAAAAGGTGCTCAAACCAAGGTCGGACAAAATACGTGTGTAATTTAGATTCTCTCACAGATTGGTCAACGACTGGAACTCCTTACTTAGTTCAGTAGTAACACTTTCAACGAGAAACTAGGTTTTTTTGCAGAGATGCATATCTCAAGGGTTAACATAATCGACAACAGCCTTCTATCCTTATAGTGTGTATCTGAATCAGAATTTGTTTCCTAAACTTCCTCATGTTTGCGAGCGTTTGCAGGACAAAATAGCATTACCTCTTGATGACTATGAAACAGTAAAATTACGAAACCATCATTAAGGGCTTATTTTAATTAAGAAAACTGATTGACTACAGTCTTGAAAGTGAAAGATTGAGTGTCTTTTCGATGACTACCTTTGAGAAATATATGAGTAGCTGTCGTTTTATGTCAGTTTTGGTAGAATAAATGCGCCGTCATTGCTGGAAAGGGAAACAAAGCTCTGTGGTTGTCATATTAACACTACACAACTGTAATAATCATATGTGTAGCTGAGTGCTTACGTAACATGTGTTCCTGATCTACTAGTTTCTTGCATTTGAAACAGAGCGGTGACCAGGGTTTTGATCATGGATATAAAAAAAAATCATTTTTGTTAGCTGTTTTCCTTTTATCGGTGTGTGCTGTGGCTACTAGCATTAACAAGTTTCTTTTATGTCAATTTAGACAAAGGGTAAATGTCATTGGAGTACAGCTTATTTAAAACTGGGTTTATGTTAGACTCCATAGCTTTCGAAATGACATGTTCGTTTATTTCCTCCCTGTAATAACATTTCTTAGTAGTTGAGATGCTTTTTATGATTTAATTTTCCCCCACAGATGTTTGAAGAGGTAGAGGAACGTTGCGAGGCTTATTTGCAAAGCTGGTGGGAACAAGTGGCCAATGGAGTATTGAGTAGTTTGTCCGGTTCGATCGCACATGCAGACACTGAATTTATATGTACGCCTGATTTAGAAAACTACAATCAACCAAATTTACTGGATCAAAGAAAAACTTTAAATCTAACACATGATGAACTAATATACGCAAACCAGGTACTTTTTGAATACTTCTTATACTAACCACGAACTCCCACTTTCCAGTAGCACCACAGTCGTCAAAATTCGCACTCATGTATGGCTTGTTGAAGCGCTAAAATATTGACTAGGTGCATAGTAGGGCCCATGTCTGCTTTTTCGCCATGTGAATCCAACATGGTAATATTTTGTATGTAATCTATGAGGTAGAAATTGTTCTGTTAGCTAATCAAAACAGTCAAATGATGCCTTTGAATTTCTTCACATTATTTACTGTTAGGTTTTACTGTAAGTGATCAACATTCAGCATACCTGCTCATACATTTTCATACCTCTTAATTAGGTCCCAAAATCTTGAATCATCATTGTTTACAATCATTTCGATAAAGTTAGTTAATTTCATGAGTTCAAAAGTTGCTCTGGTCATATATACAAACTTCGTATACTTTGAAAACCAGAAATGACATGGGTAAGATGGCATATCAGAGAAATCAATTGTTACAGGATAATGAATGTTGTGTTCATAAGGTGATTTTAGCCAGCGTACCAAGCCGTAGTTTACAGACAGGTAGTGAAATGGCTGAATACGTTTACGACCTCACTTATATGGGACATCACGTTTTTATTTTGCAGAACTCCACTCTATTTGTCAAGCCCTCATTCTGAGATATAGTGACTGAAAGCAAGATATATATATATATATATATATATATATAATTGGTTAGAGATTTTTGACCATATGTCTTTGTTTAATAATCCTTATTTGGTGGTGTAGAAGTTGGGCGAAGCTTCGTGGATTGAGGATTATGCTAATGAAGTATGTAATGTGGCGACTCGAACTGCTGCATATCGGTGCAAAGTTCTATGTTGAAACCAGTCAGTCAGTAATGAAGTAGGACTAAGTTGGAAAAGAGTTACAGGTTGTTAAGATGACACATTGTACCAACCTAGGAAGTCATTAACTGTTGGTGTGAGCCTCGTTGACACTTGTAAACTGTTTGGCTGAGGTCGAGATTGATGAATAGTTGGATACTGTCAACAAGATTGCTTATGATAATGACATTTATTTACCGTTTGTTATCCGTTAAGACTAAACGGATGCTTCATTAGATTCAGATGTTTCACCCATCTTTTCACTGAATACTCTTGGAACTGTTTAAGCGTCTTTTGTTCAAAGCATATCCTAAAGATGCTGATCATCATTTGGTTTATTTTCCCTTAGGTAGTTATATTTTAGTGCCTATTTAAGATCAAGAATTTCTCTCTTTGTAACAGATTCACGTAATGTTACACTACAAATTTCCTGTAGTATTGTGTCAAAAATGACTTTTGCCAGGGGCAGTTAACACAGTAGAACTCAGTCCAACTAATCCACGATAGACTTAATATTGAGAAATACAACTGCTTCTAATTTATATTAAAACATTTTATAGCAGGTCGACATACAGCAAATGAATCCACATTCTTAAAAAATCCCAACCAATTCACCGATCAAATTCTCAAGAGTTTATAAAATTTCTCGAAGTATTATTTCAACTATCATTTCATATATATTTAACAGTATAATATAACCTGTGTGATAATCCAGGTTACGGTAGTGACTACATTTCTGAATGGTGAATTGCAATTTACCATATGAACGTGATGCCCTCTGGCTTAATTTGTAGTTATGAAATGTTTTAAAAATGGCCTGTGTTATATGATTTTATTATACAGCTTTTACCTTTAATAATAGCTGTACTCCTATTTTATTCCCAAATGACTCACAGCTGGACTATTACCTTTCTCTACACCTCACAACTTCTACTGACTTTACTTCTTTTCAAAATGGGGTTCCCCGCGATCTACTAACCTGTCTGTCAATGTATCATGACTCTCTTTCTCGCGAGAAGCAGATCAAATTGCGCTTGAAAACTTACCAATCAGATGTCACAGAAATGTGGTGTCTCGTGAAAAGGATTGCTCACTGCATGCGCAATGAATATGGTAATATGTTGTCATGTGATCGTCCATTGGAAACTAGAGCGTCTTTGTCTGTTCAGAATTCTCTATCACTGTGTTCTTTAGAACATCTAGAATTCGAGTTTCTAGAATTTGTAAAGCTAACAGTAGCTGAGCAGCCTCGATTAGCCCAACTTGGTGGACGTCCAGGAACGCGGTCGTTGATACGTGCATATCTAAGTCTTCGCTTGTCGTCAAAAAACTTATCAAATGATTCGCATCAGTCATCCGGACAGAAAGATTGGGAATTCGATGTAAGTTCATTTTGTTATCTTTTTAATACAGTGAATCACTGACTTGTTGGTTTTTCTTTAGTGTTTAAACCAGAATTATGACGATATTCGTCTGTCCTCATCAATAAACCTTCATTTTGTAGAAAATTCAGTGTGTCCTCTAAGCTGAATGAAAGTATTCCATGGGGTGAAGTATGCATTGTCGAGCTAATTAGTGTGTGGTGTGAAACCAATGGGTTGGAGACAGCTAACGATGTAGTCGAAAACCATTTATGTTGCTTACATCATATTTATCTATTCCCCGTTTGCAATCACTTATTTACCGTGCTTAAAACTATATATTACTGCTTGGTCAGGATGAGTAGTTGTTTACCACTCATATCAGTCAGCAGCAATTGATAGCCAGGTTGGAGTGATATAAATACCGGGCAGCCGTTGCACTCGTTTGGGGCCGAGATCATCAGCAGTGTACTCGGTTCAACCCACAGCCGAATCAGTTCAAACTAGCAAGCTATACTGGATGATGTGAGTGGTGTACAACCACTCATCTCAATGAATCAGTAGTATATAGTTTTTACGCATTTGTGCTTGCTTTCTCGATTACCATTCATGGTATCAAACAGATGACGTCAAACTGTGTGAATTGCAAATTGCGAATTCGATATACTTCTCATTCTGTTATGTAGTACAAATAAGTATATTTTGCGAAGGGGTGATCAACCCCAGTAATAAGTTCGTCTAATTGTGCATCATACCTGCACTGACAGTTTGGTTTGAAACTCATTCTTCTTATTGATTTTTATGCACCTTTAAATGTATAAGCATTAAATGCGTCACACTTCAGTAGGTTTCCTATGTATTTCTAACCATCTGTAAGTCTGAAGTCTGGTGCACTTTAAATAGTACCAGCAAAAAGAATTTCTTATACGATTCACTAACAGATAAACTGATGTAGCGCTCACCTTGCGTTTATCAAATAGTTAATCCAGATTTTACCTTTATTTCATTAGGATGGTCTTGTGGACGGAATGCCTGTTTGGCCTATGCTTTTCTACTGTCTACGCGCTGGGGATAAACGTGTTGCCTTGGAAATTGCTCTTGAAGCACTGTAAGTTACTATTTGTTTACTCCACTTTATATAATGGTATGTTTTCGGAATATGTTTCTTCTGTTCTTAAAATTGCAGTTAATCGATGTTTGTTTCTGTGTTGTGGTTGTCGAGCTTGTACGTCATGGTAACCCAATGAGCGATGCTGACTGTTATGAATGCTTCCACAGATCCTACTGTATGAAATAGTAATAAAATTGAATTAGTTTCCATAGTTTAATTTGCTTCACATTGCTGAATGTTTGGGAGCAAGGTCTCACTGTCTCTACCTTCCTTACGTGTAAGAGTGATGATAAAGTTATGCTTCTCGAAAATCTTGTCTCCTGAATGACCCTATGATGGAACATAGTCCACAATGAGGTTTTTCGTACTTACCAAACTCCTCCAACTATACCGCATTTACTCAAGCTGATTGTGACGAGTCTGAAACATTTGTCTCCTGGACTCTGTGGTCATGCGAAACTAATTCTTCCCTTCTGCCGGTCATCCTTAGAAGAAATCACTTTCTGTGGTATAAGCAGTCGAAAAGTGACAGTCGGCTGTGATTTCTTATCGAAGCACGCAACTGTTATAACGCCTGTACTCCATCTGAAACCCTAATAAGTTTAGTTAATGATTTGGAAGGAATATACTTCAGTGTTTTTAGAAATTACCCATCAGGACGTTTTCCACTCAAAGTTACTGACCTTTCTGTACCACGGCACTCATTTGTTGTTCTGTGCTAATAGCATTAATATCCAAACCAATTGAATAGTAATGTAAGTATAAGACTTGGGCACTGTGGTAGAGTATAACTCCTTAACGGGTAAGACTTTCTTTTGATAAATCACACAGTGTTGTACAGTAATATTAACTGATGACGTTTCGAGCACAAATTATTACTCATAATCATATCAATTCCAGTTGAATAGTGATTGGAGGCCAGATAAGCTGTTCTTCTAAATGCAGTCGTAAATATTTGTAATGTACTGCGTTATGTGCCATACTCAAAGATTCTCTAAAATCAAAAGGAATATGGTTTAAAAGAGGAAAATACTTGACTTGATCTTCATGTAAGCATTCCTTAGTCTGCGAGGCTCAATCCACTAGATAGTGTAGATATTCGCTGGTTGCTTTTGGTATATTTTCCTAGCTAATGTTACTTGTAATAATGAATCACCCCCATAGTAATTAACACTCAACTTCATTAGTACTTATGCGTGTAGCATTGCATTCAAGAGATGTTTGAAAAACGAATACCTGCAACCTCATGAATTATGCATTTAGTGACTTTCATTGTCGTAGTAAAGAAAAAGAAATTATGTCAGTTTATCTGTAAGTAAGTATTTGATCGGCGATTGGACGTTTTTTTCATTCAACTGTTTCAGATAATCTTCCTTCAGCAGACAGATTTAGTTGTAAGGGAGTGACAATTAAAACTAAATGAACCTCTGAATCTTGAGTGACTACCTCAACTTCAGTCTTGATTTCCTTACCCTATTTAGATAGAGTGTTCTCATAAAAACTAGATGATTCACAGAATTGGTGATATTGTATATTTTCGGTCAGTAGACTGTCTCGTGAAATTTGTGGCATTTACAAAACTCCACTAAGTAAGCGAGCTGTGCTCAGTCCTATTACAAAATTTTAGATGTTTCAGGATATTGAAATGCAAGTATGTGCTACTTCTGAGTAGTTTTATGATCTCAAAGTTTTTTATCGTTTGATGTCTTATTCTTAGGAATAATCTGGGAAACTTTGTAAGCGTTCTTGAAGATTACGTGAACAACAATCGGCGTCTTCGAACTCCTAATCAGGCAAGATTTCGACAGATATCCAAGCAGGTGGTCAAGTCTACACGTGATCCTTATAAACGGTTTGTAAATCCTATGGTGACTATTTTTAATTTGGATCTGAAGTTGTGCTCATATTTTCTTGTGTAATTTAGAAGTGTTTATCTCTTCTTGTTTCTTACTATTTTAGGTATTCGTAAAAAACATAACTTCTCGTGCTTTTGATAAGATTTGGATGATTTACTAAATTGTGTACACTAGCATCTTAAATTTGATAACTGTTGAAGATGTCCAGTTGTAAATTTTTTAAATGCATATTGTAAATCCTAGGAAACATTATAATACTCTGCAAAATTGGTGATGAATGTATCCACAATTTCTCCTTATTTTAAATTATACAATCTCTATAAAAGAAATTGATATATTGGAACTAACTTTGGTAGTTGTGTAAGTAGCTAAGTAGATTTTAGCATACTGCCAAGAATCAAGGAAGATAATTTAGACTTACTGGTGTCTGAAAATTACTTCTTCTACTTCAAGAGGTCCGTGTGCCGTGTGTTATGCTGTGAACTTGCTTTTCATACTATTCAACACTGCAGAAATTCCACTTTTTAATAACACTAATGTATATAGCACAAGTTCAAGTGGTCAGTGAAAAGGTGATACTGCACTCGTTCATTGGAAATAATAAATAGTTTATCCTGTTTCTTCCAATATCGAAAAGCACTCAACCTAAATACTGATTTTTTATTAGAATGATTCTATTACTTTTGCTTTGCTGATACTTTAGAATAAAGGTCGATAGATGTGAACATGTGATAGCATATGTCACCAACTGTTGACTAGACACTTAGATTACATGTTCACATTCACAGTGTGTAAACTAATTTTTCGTATAATTATGTCAGTCACTCAATTGAAATATTAGTGACAATGTTGAGTTGTAGTGATTGAATGTTCTATATTAGTTATTACAACAAACACTCTTAGTATTATAAATGCCTTTAGAGGGTTTTCTTTGGGAATATTAAATTAAAATGCGCATAAAGATTCTTATGGTATATTACGAGAACAAGACTAACCCACATTCTTTTTCATTTATTGACCCATGTTCTTTGTTGCTACAATAGAAGTCATGCAAACTTATGTCTAAAAATTGAATTTCCCATTTGCACATCAGAAATAAAGCCATCGTATGATATGCAGCATATGGAGTACAAGTAGCATAACTGTTCTAACCAAGAAAATTGCTTAGTATACTCTAACCATCATTTAGATTGCATCCTACAGAACATTCCATTTCACAATTCTTAAGACTAAGCTATTTCGAGTAGTTGTGTACAAAATTAGTTTAATTATGGACTGAGTTTGAAGAGGTTTTGATGAAATTACTGGCATGTTTCAGGGAGTGTTCATTTCTATTTTGCAGAAGCATTCGTTTCTAATTACTATATTACTTTTCAACTAACTTATTATCCTTTATATTGCAGATTAGTATATTCCATTCTTGGAAATTGTGATCTCAGTGATAATCATTCAGATGTTGTTTCAAACATTGATGACTTTTTGTGGATCAAGATATCTCAAGTTATTGCACAAGATCCAGAAGAATCAACAGTTACATCAAGGAGTAATGCTGATGATACCCTGACTTTGGGACAGCTGCAAACTTTACTATATGAAACTTACGGTATGTTTCTTTTATTCTGCTGTTATTTGGTAGTAGGGATATCTATCTATAATCACCGGTGTATAGGGAATATTTCCTGGTCTTAGTGTTAATTGCTGAGTATCTCAATTTCCTCTAGATAACTTAAGTGTAAACTGTATAACAGACATCCAAGGAGAATGGAAAAAGGCCAATAAATGCTTACCAATAAGTATGAGGCTGAGTTGCTGTTTACTATAATAGTTTATCAGTGTAATTCTGTACAGTTTCGGTTCAGTCTAATCACAGTGTGGTTATGTCTAAATTATAATCTTCAGACGTTTTTCACAGAGGCTTAATGGTCTACGAGCTTGCCTTGAAACCGGGAAGGGGCTGGGTTCGAACCCCGGTGGGTGTGTGCCGCTAAAGAGTTCCAAACTAGAACCAAACAGCTGTTCAGTATTCCCAGATGGTTCCCCAATAGTTCTGTAACCAGTGTCGACTGATAATGAAATCCTAAAAACCACAGAACAGTTTTTTATACAAAATTGCTTTTGAGTTTACTCGGTATTCACAAATAAAGGGCATACTTTTATGACGTAGTTGTGTTGTTTTAGCTGGATGGTTATTTTGTGGAGCTTTCATTAGCCTACTAGGCAAAATGTTGCACAACTACGTCAAAATCACCCACCTTAGCTACAAATCCCCATTATGTCTAATTAAGGACATAGATTTATAATAAACAGCGGCTACTCGCTTTTTGTTTCATTTCACTAGTAGATCTACAAGACCGTGGATTACCAGGGTATCAACATTTTCCTCCATATTATTTTACTCGTAGATGATCGTATTCTGAACAAATTGGCTGTAGGAGTGCGAAATGCTCGAATTGACTATGCTGACGTATAGAGTATGTGTATGTATTAGCGATTTACTACAGTATTATCACCTACACGTTTTGTCATAGGAAGGTTCTAATGTGTGTGATTAAGAAAATTGTCAACATCTGAAAATTACAATTCTTTTGCTTTTGAAGATTTATTTTTTGCTTGGTACCACTTGAAGAAATTGCACTCAATATTTTAGGTGAAGCGCATTTCGACGCATGGTCTCAGCCATTCGTCTATTTCAAAATTTTATTTCTTACACAACAATATGAGGCCGCTATTGGATTTCTTAGTCGTTTTGAGCAATTCCGGTGTCATGCAGTTCATATTGCTTTGGCCCTGAAGGACCTACATATGCTGTTAATTCCCAATAGCATTCAGTCATCGCTTGGTAAGTCTCACAGATTTCCACCCATATATATATATATATATATATATATATTAATGGATTAATGTGTGTTTAGCGTACATCATTAACCCATTAGTGGTGCCAGTTAAAATAAAACACGATTAACTTTTGCTTAGATGTATTGAGATTTCGTCGGTTAATAACTCACCAAGTTGGTGAGTACCTACATATAATTATTGAACTCATTTGTGATAATATTAGATGGTTGGAGGCAATCGGCAGGAAGCCTTGGACCTAGGTTTCGTGCTAGTTGGCACTCTTCAGCAAGGCGTATCTGCAACCTTGAAGGAACTCATGTCCCTTCTGAGATTCGAACCCGCGTCACCCAGTGCTGCAGTCAGAGACGTTACCACTGAGCTATTCGGGCTCGCGATTGACCTCCTGTAGGACTGTAGTGGATATTTTGATTTGACACTAGTAACTAGTGTGATGCGTCATTTGTGATAATCAGAACAGTATTATACAGGCAAATAAAAGTTTGTATATAGGAGTTAAGAAGTGCACCGGAAATCTCTTCAAATTGTGACTGAAATTCTGGGAGCATCTATAGCCCATAGGACTAGATGTGGCTGATCAAAATCAACTGAGAGAGCTCCAGTGATCATCCAATCGATACACTCATGGTTAAGTCTGAAATATAATTTTACTTCAGCTGTTTTTAAGTTGGTGATCGCGTAACCTTGATGTTAACAAGTCATATTGACTAAGCCATACCCTCTGGAGTTATTATATGACGGTTTGGAAGATAGGAGCAGTCTCAGCATTATGCGCAACCATCTGTACATCTGTTAGCTTGAAAGAAACTTATGAGATTTACGAACTCTTTTTAAACATTTCCTAAAGTTCGGCAGGAGTACATGTCATCAGTGGTATACCTTGAGTATCGATTGGGGCATCAATACGATTCTGTCGTGAAGCAACAGTTATAGTTTTAGGAGAAAAAATCTCACATATGAAAGATAACACATTTTGTCAGGATTTTGATATAAAATTATTACTACATTGTGCGTATCTGTCACAAACTAAGAAGTTTTTTCCAAGTACCTTTAGCATTAAGTTGAATAAAAAGCGTAAGGGATCTAGGAGCATTGAATGGTATTTCTTAACTTTATTATTTTAGTCTAAACTTTAACACTAACGTGAGTACTTAGTACAGCTTTTAGCAAGGTGGTGGACTTGCCAGACCTTCATTTCAATGGAAAACACTTTTAAAACCGTTCTTCTAATACTGTTCATCAAACACCACTTCCGTGAATCTACTTGTATAAGAGAAGGATTTGCTCACTATATCAGGGTATAATTGCACATTAGACAAACTTATTTAGTAGAACACACACGGTTACACTGTAGTTAACTGAATGGCCTTTGGGGAAGAATCCCTTAGTTGTAAGCATAACACTGTGATTATGAGAATGAACATGGAAATGACCACTTTTATTAGGTCCTTCTCATTAATATTGATTCACTTCTAAAATTCTCTAACTTTCATTCGTGCCTTCATTTACACCTGTTGCATATATTACTTATAGGTCTTTTGTGAAAACGGTTGTCTGCCTAAATGCACTTTTCAGGAATTCCAAATTTATTTGCAGAATCTTCCCAATAAGGCTATGAACGATTACTTATGATTGGTAACTGATTCATTTAATATAATTGGAGATTAAATTTCATGACAGTTACTATGCTGAAGAACAGTTAGTGTGATATAACAAGCTCAAATTCTATTTATTTATGCAGAGGTTGAAAGCTATTTAGAAAGTATTCCTTAATCAGTTTGATGAATGTTAATTAACTCTTATTTTTTTATGCTCAGTGAGTTGCGATGATTGTGACCCTAAAGGATTACGGCGACTAAATTTGGTTCGTTTAATTATGTTGTATACGAGAAAATTTGAAGTCACGGAACCAGAGAAAGCACTCATGTACTATTATATGCTTACCGACATCCCAAATACTGCTGAGAAGTCACTCGAAGAAGAATCCAATACATCTATTATCAGTGGTTTACATAACATGTCTTTTGACCGTGTCACCCTCAGAAGTCAAAATTTGTTTGTTCGATGTGTGTGTGAATTGGCTTTGGCTACTAAAGAAGTAAGATATAATTGCTATTATTGAATGCAATGTAACTATTTAGTGAGTGGCTAGGTAACCCAATAGATAACAATTTTGAAGCTATAGATTATAGGGCTGAGTCTCTGGCTAATGCGGGTGCATCCAGATAACGAGTCCCAGTTAAGACGAAGTATGCTCCCTGTATAACACTATTCCTCACATTCAACCAAGTAACCTAATGAAATATAGTCTAACTTCTCGGTCAACCCAATATAAGCTATTATTAAGCAGTGTCAATGCAGGAGAATATTTATAGTTCAGTAGTTTTTTTAAAAGATTGTTATAACGAATTATTTCTAGTATTCTCTCCACATGTTTCAACAAATTTCTTAGTAAATTAATAGGTGTATCAGCTTTCAGAGCGGTTACATGCGTGTAAAGAATGAGTTACACATACACGTGTTTGTAGTTTTTTCTTTGTTAGGCAAATCTGTTGGCTGGGGGGGGGGGTAAATCTAGTGAGTTAGAATGTAGTTCTTGGCACTTTATGTGTGGTAAAATCTAATGGTGTATATCCGAAACTAGCTAAATGGTTTCATATTTTCTTTCAAAATACCACTGTCTGAGGTATTCAACACCACTTTGTTTGTTTACTGCAATGGGGTGGCTATTTTACTGCAACGGTTATTTAAGCTTCCAAATAAACTTGCCTATTGCAAATTAATTTTATTTAAATTGTAACTTGTTATGATGAAGGATACTATGGCCTAATCTCGATGTTTTTTTTTTTACATCATTCAGCTTGAACTAATCCTCTGCTGAGATTTCATATCTTGATCCATCATATAAGGTTTATTTGCTTTAAATCACGGCTGTCGCTAAGGATGTCATATGCAATTTCTGCTTAGTACTTTATGTGCAGATCGTAGTCCAAAATAGAGGTTGTTTCATTTCGAATACTTTATCATCTAAAATGAACATACGTGATGTATTATCTGATGTTCATAACAAATACCACTTAATTTTGCAGTGTCTCTAAAGATGCGAATTTCTATGAGAACGAAGCCGTAGGAGAAACAAATAAAATTACATTGAAAAGTGTTGGATTTCGGTAGCGATAGCAAATCTGCAGCAGTGTAAGGTTTTTCTTGTTTCTTAGCTCCTCAGTACTCCGTATTTCTGAAACCTTCCGAAAATGAAACCAAGACCGGCAGGTTTCTTGGTAGTTTGAGTCTAATACAAATACTGAAGTCATCACTCTAAATCCTAGTAAACCTTTATAGCCGTAGCACAATGCCACCATTTTGTATTTAAGCATGTATTCTAACTGTAATTGAAACCAGTATTCCCTTTTAAAAACAAAAATAAGCATCTTAGTGGGCATCACCAATAATTTGATTTATTATTTTGCAGATTAAGAGCAAATAATTTACGCAGGCAGACTATCTTAAATATCTTTTTATGTATTTGATAATATGTAATAAATAACTGATAATTTGCTTTGTTTTTCACCTCAAAATTCATTTTCCAATTACAGCTAGATTTAATTTTAGGCTCTGTGGGCGAAAATAATACTCGTAAAGTGAGTTTAGAGTCACTTAGACTCATTTTTATTTCTTACTGAGGTCCTTATTGATTCTACCATAACTTATGCAACTACTGGTATGCGTGTTATTATTATTATTATCATCATCATTATTATACGCCAAAAAGTATGTAAACGTATTTTGGGTTCAATAATCACGTAACATTAAACAGCAGCTGAAGCTCAACACACATGATGAAGTAAAGAACACTTGAGACCTAGCCGTGAGTTTGGCGATCGGATGATCGCTGGAGATCCCTTAGTCGATTTTGAATAGGCGAATCCAGTCTTATTGATCGAAGAAGTAACAGTAGCTTGTACAAGACATGGTATAAATCTGTGGTGTCCTTGATGGTATGTTGCGCGACAGAGATATACATGCCCTCAGTATAGTACCAGGTAGAGAGATAGAGAGAGGGGGGTCGGAAACGAATGATTGTGTGCTCGATATTATCAGGCTCAGAATATGCTATAATGTTTCAGATACTTTCACAGTTCAGTTTTGCATCCAATGCAACACCTATTTTCAGCATCTGTCTAGTGGTAAATTACGTTTGTTTTGTGACAGTTCTATTTGCCGATAATTTGTTTGTTTTATTTGACATGTAGTTAGGAGGAATTGAGCTCACTTCAATAGAAAATATGCGTTGAATTTTATCCTTGCAGTCACATACACTGATAAGCGTGGAATGCTGTTCAGTTTTTGTTACATTCGAAGAACACAGACAGAGATGGACAAATACACATTAATACTCCAATGGATGGGTACATGTGTGGTAGGAAAGAGAATTACTAAGTAAAGATTAGCGAAATGCCTCAGGAATTCGGAAGTGAATAATTTACTTGTCTATTTTTGCTTATCACTGTACCTCAGTCTTATTTACTGTGTTAGCTCCCCGCTAGCGACATACCGGAAAAGCTATCTGATGTTTCGCTTCCTACAGTTGTGTATCACAAGCGCAAAGTATGATAGAGTAGAGTGGTGTGTTAAGTCTTAGCATAGAATTCCTTAAGAGTGCAGTTTACTGTACCAGCAATCTGCAAATGAGAGGTCCATGGATCTAGACTAAAGTTCAGTTCTTGAGAACAGACTGTCTCTTACCGTCTATTGGAAAGAGTGATTCGAGTAAATTAGGATGAAAATGCTGTTCACCGTTTTATCAGAAGTGATAAGTCTTGATAGGAAGACTTCTCGGTCGGTTGGTTGGATTGGTGGGGCGTGTTAGTTCAGTGACTACTTGATGCTGTGCTCCTAGCTAGACAGATAATAAAAAATTAGTAATATATTGGTCAAGGCTGCCAATAACAAACTATGGAGTTACTAACGGAATATGCATACCACGAGATCGCTCTAGTTTCGTGAGCTGCAACTTTCCCTGTTGTGTTTTGCTACTGCTTAAGAGTTGCAGACTAGTAGTAATGAGGCTCTCTTCACTTAGTACATAGAAAAAAGTAGCGTTGTTAAGTGTGAGATCTGTACAAGCTTAGTTAGTGGAGAATTCCAGTTAGTATGGCTGGTACGTAAGATTCTAGCACGTTTCTGATTTACCCTAATAACCCATTTTGTTAAATACTTCCGGCAGAACAGTCCCAAAATATGAATATCAACCTAAATTGCATTTTGAACGCAAGGCTACAGGGGCAAATTGGATGTATAACAAAGACATAAGAAGTCTACTTCCCAACTGTTGTGAGGTCAATGGGTCATCCGAGTTGAAATCACGAATGATGACATTTTCGTCGTTTTCATTCTGTACTGAGGAATTGTTTACTGTGCTACATCGTTTCTAACTCTTTATACGGAACATTTCGTTTTTGAGTTTCTCATTGCTAATTGCTCCTCGGAGCATTCTACCTATGTGATTGCTTTTGTTTCCCGGTTGCCCTCGTCATATGTAGATGTAATATCATTTCAGCGTTTGAATTGTAATGTTTTGTTGTTATTTTTTTAGTCAACTTCATTTTTCCCTCAGTTGGATTATTAGGTATTCGACAAACCTAATTTGTTTTCAAATCATCTTATGTGTTGTTACCGTTTTAGCCTGGTGCAATCGATCGTTTCTGCAAGTCGATAGAATTTCGGAGGGAACTTTTGCGTACTGTGGCTCGCGTTTTTGAATCTAATGGTCAGGTCATCGAAGCAATCCATGTATTTATGGTGGTGGCCGCGTGTGGTGATCCAAAACCTGACGTATTGGTTGCTGTGACACTACTGAATACTCTACTATCGGGCGTGGTAGTAACCTCAAACCTTGGTACGACACTTATAGCGCAGTGTCGACTGAGGGGCGAAATAGATCGAAGCTTGGTTTTACGACTGGCAACTGAGGTACGAATCTCATCGTTTATTTATTGCGAACCTATATTATTTAAATTACTCTAGTATCATCAAAATTTTACTGTACTTTCCGTCAAAGTTAAAGGAAACTTATTTATGCTTTTTATTTTCTTGCTGAATAGCTTGCTAATAAAGTTCGCCGCTTGGGTTTATCAAACAACAATAATCAATTTCAGTCTGATGCTGAAACGAATACATGGACAACATTATTCTATCTGCTTGACCTTGCTACTTTCTTCGACCTAGTCGAGGCAGAAAGATGGCAGGCTGCAATTGACCATATAGATCAATTGAGTTTATTCCCGTCTAGCTCACAACCGTCGCACGTAGAGTCTTGTGTGACACGATTTTCTCAACTTCCAGATCTAGTGCGTCGGCCAATACCTTGGGTATTAGACGCCCTGATGCGCTGTTTTTCAGCTAAAACTCGCCGAGCATCCAGAAAGAGGTTGGTCAATTAATTGCTTTGTAGTTATGTTCTTTTATATTTATTTGATATATATAATCATTGGCTTTCTCTTTTATTTGTATACTCCTAGTAATGCTGCGAGTGCTGATTGGGATTCTAAGATGGCTACTCCTGAAATCCGAGCCAGAGCAAAAGCTTTGATAGCGTTTGTTGGCCGCATTCCATATAGGCTACCAAGTGAAATTTATGCTGGTCTCACACGAATGGATATGGAAATCATATAACTTATAACTTAAGATAGCTTTTATGTGGATATGTGGATTTCCATGTGCATCGTCTCGTAATTCTATTTAAAGATGTACCTTGTTTCCAATAATGTCTTTTGCTATGGCTTCGTAACATTTGTGAAATAAAATCTTCAGATAAAGTACGAATTTTCAAGTAACTAAGGGTTTTCTTAAGGTTCATAGTTACAAGCATTGCATACATTTTTGTATAAGTACATGCAAAAATCAAAGTTAAAACAGGCACATTAAAAACATAAAAATCTCCACAACGGTCGTCAAAATCAAGAAGACAAAATAAGTGAAATTAATTGAAGGATGAAAGAACAAATATAAATCTATATGTACAAAAGATGCAAAATAAGGAAATACGAATATTTAAAGTCATAATAAATTATTTACCAAGATAATTTACGAATACAGACGCTTTGAAATAGTTAATTTTTCACATAGGTTCCAGTATCTGCATCATAGGGATAAAAACTGTGTGCGCATTAACTGACAAAGATAATAAGCGGACGTATAAAAACAACAATGCAGGCACGTTTTAAAAGTGTACACTTTTTGGATATTGGACGTTTAATTACCGGCGTGATGGGCCGACAGCAGTAGTACTTAATATGGTCGAGCACACTGTGAGGAAACACTGTCTACATGATTTGTGTGTAAACGATTCACAATTGAATGAGGTAATGGTCGAGACTGCATGTTGCTGCTAGTATACTGTTGAGCATATGGATCAGGTCTTGAATTAGCTTCTTCTGGACGAGTACTTGCTAATGGTGTAGTTTGTTGCATTCGTCGATGATAGAGTGGTCCTTTGGACTCCATGTACCTTCTAACATAATCTGTAACTCTACAGCAAACAGCTGGAGGGATTTCAGGAGTTAAAACAGTTGAAAATAAGGTATTTGCCGACTGAGTTTCATGGAACTTTTGAATCTCCTTCAAAATCACAGCTTGAGCCAACTAAAAGAAAGCATGAGTAAAGTAGGTAAAAATTCAATCAGTTTAAATTATTATGGATTAAAAGCTAACCATTTAGGTCATTTAAGCTTGGTGTTTATTTTAATAATAATAATTTGCTTTATTCCTAAACAGTACTTGTGATACAGAATGGAATTCTCAGCAATTTTACTACAGTACTGCATTCAGTTAGTACATTATCAATAAATAAAATTCTACATAGACTAAGGAAATCTCAGTTCATTATGACAGCAACATATTGGCATGTTGGTAGCAAAGCCAAAGTTGAACAGTGTTTGAAGGTGTTAGAAAAGTAGGCGCTATCATATTTACTGGCGTAAGTGGAAGAAAGAAACAAAGCAGCACATAACGGAAAAAAAGAAAAAGAGAGAGAGAAAAGGAAAAGAAAGAAAGAAAATGTTGTACCTATAAATGATATGAGTTGGAAAGACGAGGTCCAGTTGTTCTACTGACTATTTATTGAATTATAGGTGTCACGCCTAATGCTCTCTTTATCGCACAGAACACGAGCTAAGTAGGGTATGGTTGAGTTTTTGTACTTGCTGGTGCGAGCATAAATTTTTCTATATTGGCTACTGGTTTTACCTGATGAGATGCAGGGGGGGGAGTTGTGAGTGGAGAGGGTGGTGTGAGTTGGATAAAATGGATTTGGCCCATTTTTCACATGAGTCCATGTGCCTGTCAACCAGAGTATTAGCAAGCTGGTTAAGTGGCACGTTGCTTACCCTGCTAACAACATTTAACATCCTGCGTAAAATGTTATAGTCTTTCTTCAGTAGCCCAGGAAAAACTAAGGGGGAACAATAGAGAATAATAGGCAGGATGCGAGAATTAACGAATTGTAGGAGTAAGGGTTGGGTAATACCAGAATGTTTTAACTTCTTGATGTAGAAGGTAAGACGGAATATTTTCTTAGAAATTGCTAAGATATGAGACGATCAGGAAAGATCAGCAGATAGAATGACGCCTAGGTATTTCCGACTTGGTTTCTATTTCAGTGCCATCTATGTTGCACACCTCGTGAGAGCCAACCAGTTTGTATAGGTCGGACTTATGCCTAAAGGTGAAATTGACTGTTTGGCATTTGGAGGGGTTTAAGGTAAGACCGTTTTCCTTGGACCACTGGTTGATTTCAGACAGAAAGCCATTAAGTTTAGAGCAGTCACTTCAACATTTGACAGGCAAAGATGCTGTCAGGTCGTCAGCATATTTGACAAAATTAATGTCATTTGAAGATGGTAAGTCATGTAGAAAGAAAGAAAAGAGAAGTGGGGAGAGTATAGCACCTTGGGGGACACCAGCTTCAGTGAGCGCAGCAGAGGAGGATTTACCTTTATACGGTGTACTGCATTCTGTTTTAGAAATAGGAAAGCAACCAGTTTGTGACCCCGGACTCAGTTTTTGTCATAGCTTATTTAGCAAGAGACATCTAGGTACAGAGTCGACAGCAGAAGTGAAGTCGAGAAACGTGCAGCGGACGAATTTGGCACCTTTATCTAATGATGAGACGATACTGTTGTGTAAGACGGCTACAGCGTCTAAAGTGCTCCTACCCTGTCTATAGGCAAATAGTTTGGGGTCTACAAAGTGAACTTCGCTTACACTAAGATATACGGACCTCTGAACACATTGTAACACCAAGTAACTAGGTTTATCCAAATGAGAATAAGTGAACAAAGGATTACCTTCTTCGTCAAATAGTATAAGTCTTCATCATTTACGATACGACCAAGCTTACATCGAGCATCACGAAAATTGCGCAGTGTATTGTGTACAAGAGTAAACAGCTGGAAATCAGAACATAAATATATAAACATTTTAGGTGAAATAAGTGGTTAAGCTGAAAAATCTTTTGTCATTTTGTTCGTAGTAAAGCTAACATGTGTTACTTTACAGTAAACACTTTAATTTCCCTAAATTTGTCGATGCATTGTCATACAAAAATAATTTGAGGATTGTTACACAAATCCTATTTATTGATACGAACTTCACGAGGCAGGTTTTCGCGAAATTCTATGGGACCGTAAACGCCAGCTGACATTTGAATCGATATCTAGTCTACCAACTGGTTTTATTATTTTAGACTTGACTGACAATGCTATCTAGTGTTCTAGGCTCAGTAATCGTGCGCATGTAAAGTGGTGCTCGTTAAAAATAAACACGAAATACCACGCGGGCTTTAGATCAGATAGGGAGGGAGTACTGATTATCTCTTCACTTTTCGACAGATTGACTTGTTAACAAAGAATAGTCTTTGTTAACTTAGGATATGCGGATGATTTTTCCCCTACTGGTTGAAAACGTTGATAAAATGCAGAGTCTTCTGAACACTTTTCGAATGTCTGGCATGCGACTGATTCCTGTGGAATGTAAAATGATGCTGCCTGACTGTAGTACACCAAATCCCAGCTTAGAGACAGAGTGGTAGTGTGTTGACTGCTTCACTTATTTACGAATTTACATCAACCCCAATGGACCGATTGTTGGCGAAATTTCAGTACAGATACCAACTTATGTCATCTCTGGTGTAGACATGATATCCGGCTAACGAGCTGTGAAACAGTTTGTTCCGTCCTCCCTCGTGGCTCTGAGACATGGCTATTGAAAGTGGAGATGTGTAGAGGTTAGCTGTCTTCGATCGCAGATGCTTGCGTCCTGTCTCCCGTATTAAGTGATACAATGTGGTGAGCCATATTGATGTTAAGCATATGGTATTAAATAAGGAGTGAAAGTCAGTCAATGGGATTGTGCAGATACATCAGCTGAGATGGCTAAGACACATGTTGCGCATGCCAAGCCACTGCCAACCTGGTCGAGCAGTGTTAGCTGACATAGGGTTAGGTTTGAAGAGTTAAGGTGTGATCAAACCAAAACCTGAAGTCTTTGATAGTTGATTTCAAACAGTTACATAGGGAGGTTTAGACCGCCCCGTTGGGGTCCCCAAGATTCTAAGTACTGCTGGCTGGTGACGTAGTTCAGAATTGTTTGCAACGGCGCAGAATTATTCACCCTCTAAACATGTCCACTAAACCGTCGTGTTTCTCCACGTTAATATCCTCTCTTCCCCATATTTCAGCTTATCATTATAAGTTCTTTTGAGTCTTTTTGCTTTCTTTTGTTTACATGGAGTGTGAGAACTTGTACTGTTGCACTTCTGTGCTAAGTTGGAACTCAGTCGAATAGGAAGAAATAGCTGTACAAGTACTAGTTGGTATTTGAATGGTTTTCTAAATGATATCAACAATCCGTGATAAAATTGAATATAATATAATGTACACAAAGTCATTAAAAAAAAATAAAAACTGACCTCGATTGCGAATCCTTGCTCAGAAACACCTTGAGGAGCATCTGGCCTACCCGCCAATTCATGTAGAAGGTCAATGCACTGACGTTCGAGTATTCGTTGACGAACACGACTGTACATCTGCATACACGAAAAATAATTGGGAAATGCAAATATAAAATTGTACTTCAAATACCTATCAACTATTGGTGATAGTGCATTAAGGGATGATCTAATTAACTTAATTTATTCTTCTCGTTCGAATTAACTGAGCAGTAACAGCCATCACACAGATAAATAGTATTACCTTCTAATCACAATACTGGAAATATGAACTGATTAAATACATTATTAAGGATAAGTTTCAGATCCAGTTTTATTTACTTCTTTCTAAACTATGCAACTGCTTATAAAGTTAGAAAATCTAGTCAAAGAGTGTGGTGACTGAATTGAAATTATGTATGATACTACTACTACTACTACCACTACTACTACTACTAATACACGAAGATGCACTCAAATTAAAAATTACATTTTGTATATATCTACAAGGAGCATAAAACAAATCGATATCTGTAAGGTGTAGTCTAGGACAGAAGGGTTTCATGAGGCATTTTCCGGATGACTCATTTCCGGAATGCACTTGTACGAGAAGTCGATGATAAGGAAACATAGTTTTTCACTTATAACATTCAATATAGTGAAGTAATGCAAACTGCCTTTCTTCCTTTAATACATAGTCCTAGTGTCAAAATGTAGATTTTGCTATGATGGTTCGGTAAAAAGGGGGTTTAATATGACTACTTTACATATGTAGATTTCATTTTATCAAACATGACAGCATTCCACATTATTAGGCATATAGTATGTGCAATCTATACGATATCACAGCCTGGCAGTGCTTCAGATATCCACTAAGTACCAAAAGAATTATGAACATGAAATTTATTCATACACCTGTAAAAGCACAACACCATAACTTACAGCTTCAATTTCTTCATGTGTCACAGCAAACCTTGACGCACACCCCCAGTTGTATGGAGCTTCCGGATCATCTTCACCAGTTTCTCCCAAAAGTGTGTCAGTTGGATCTGCATCCCATGGGTATACAGGAGGGTCCCATCGAGTTTGTCTAGTACGGACATGGTAGTAGTAATATGCATATGTAGCAGAACTATCGGCTGTATCTTCACCTTCTGTAGAGCGTTTCATATTTGGAGCTCTTTGCCACCCGGGCGGTAACGGGCTTGTACCATCTTTAGATAGGTGGAGATGTAATGCGGGTAGTGGTTGTCTTTCGACAGACTGAGCACGTCTATGTTGCCTTAGCTGTACACAGCGTTCCTGCAAACGAAAGCAAATACTTAAGACCATCATTCTAGAGTTATACGGTTGTAAGCATTTCAAAATGAAATCGACGATGTGGGCGATGAAGCGAAAATGTTTCAACATTAAGCAATGGAGAATATTTTCAAGTGTAGATGCGTTTGGCAATTTTTAAATTCGTGATATTTAGTAAGCAGTAGTTATGCAGAAAGACTATTGAAAAAATCTTCAGTAACTTCAGGTGTAGCTCACTTGTTTCAGCACTCGTTTTACATGCGACACGCCTCACTGTAGAAAAGAGAACTCCGAGTGATTAGAGTAAGACTTCACACGTCAATTCGTTTAGCCTGTGTACCGGGTTGCCTTATTTATTTTTCAATACAGCGTCGTTGCTAGGTCCCACCAATTACAGCTAACAAGCTGCTACTTATATTTAATATCTACTTTAAACAACATTCATGTATCCACAACCTAATTGAGGACTTCGTTTAAAAGAATTTCCTTTACTGAAACTGTATTATATTTTTCTTACTACATGTATGTAATCTGAGTAGCTTACAATATCCTGCAATGTTTTCTTTGTGGATTTGACTCTATTCTCTTGTTATTTAGTGACCTAGAGGTCACTTATTTTCTACGTAAGTATCCCATAAGAATGAAATTGCTTTAGTGCGGCACTATCTGTAGCAGAAGGTATAGAAAAAATCTGCAAATATTTGTAAAATCTAGAAAGACAATCGAGGCAGAAAATGGTAAAATTTAAAAAGACCGTTTGAGTGTACTCAGATTAAAAGTCACATTTTTTATATATCTACAAGGAGCATAAAACAAATCGATATCTGTAAGGTGTAGTCTAGGACAGAAGGGTTTCATGAGGTATTTTCCGGATGATTTATTTCCGGACTGCACTTGTACGAGAAGTCGATGATAAGGAAACATAGTTTTCCACTTATATAATTACATTCGATATAGAAAAAATTTATTCTAAATACATTACAATTAGATATTCCTCTGTATTTGAAAAAACACACAAATTTCCAAATTAAAGCCTTATAACAGTCACCTACCTTGGCAGCTTTACTCAATTCTAATCCGGCAGAGACAGCACTGAGAGATGATGTAGCAGGTGGAGACGGGTGTCTTTCCAAAGCAAGAAAAGTAGTAAGTGCATAATCGAAATAATTAGATATCTAGAAAAATTTTCATTCAAAAAACGGAGCTTGAAAATTCTGTAACTGAAATGTGAATAGTTCAATTTATGTTATAGCAGGTTGTATCTATATCATTCAGTGACAGAAGTTAGCATTCATGGGACAGTAGCTAAATAGTCGAAATCTGAAGGTCATAGGTTTGATCTCCTGGTGGATTTATGGTTGCATGCTGATGAAAAGTCCCAAATTGGGACGTACAACTGTTTGGTACTTCCTGATTTCCAACAGTTTACTAACTGACATCAATCCGTGATCAAACTTCAAAGCAAGCGAATCTCTGGAAACTAACACTTGGAAACAATTTTATTACCCACATGTGGAATATTCGTGTTGATATCGAAAGGAAGATGAATTCCCTTTCCCTCCTGAGTTTTAAGACAGCCAGGTAATAAGGATAGCTTTCGCCCAGTGCATTTTATTGCCAAGTGGCCATACTTGCATGTTACGTCGATTCATTAACTTTGCTAATTCTTCATAGACTATTCCTGGCGTTTTTTCCTCCCTCCGGAGAGATCATAATTATATAGTCTTTTGTTTATGTTAGTGGCATTTTGTTCTAATGATCTACAGCTGCACTGCCATTGTCTCAAGAAGCTGAAAACTTTCGTAAATTGTGAACTTTTCTACTTCTGCCTCTATCATATAAATCAAGGAAAATACGTAACACCGTTGAGAATGTTTCTATGGTGTGTGAACTACACACAGCAGGGCTTATGAAGCCGCAAAATTTAAAACCTTGACATATAATGTAAAGTCGCCGTCAAATAAGTAGAGATGTATAAAAAATAAATACGTAACCGTTGATAGAAACCTATATGTTTGTTAATAAAGATATCTCGTCATTTCTAATTGACTAAAAATTATGTCACCTTTGTGCAATACTTGAATCTAACTGGTTGAAAAGTTGAGATGGAGAAAATGGTCGTGCAGCAGCATACGGAGAAATACAACCAGGTTCAACTATTTTGGGTGAGGACATCGGCGTTCGACTGAATCTGGAAATCATATCAATTGGTGCAAACTCAGAGTCATCAAACAGTAAGTCCACTCCAGGGACATAAATCGCAGAAGTACCAGCACCATCTTGAATAAGGAGAGCCCCTTTATTAGTTTCCTGCAAATCATCCATAGGACCAGTCAAAAGTGAATTCTGCTTAGAGACTAAATAGGGATAAAGTGAGAAAACCTATGAAAATATTTTAAAAATTATACATTCCATAAAACATTATAATACCTGGGAATTGAGGAGGTAAAATAGACAAGAGTTATGACTGCCATCAATTAAAGATATATATATATAGCCGATGACTTCGAAAAATGTTAATAAGTCAAGGTGGAATAATTATACTTGTAAATATCTTTGCTTAAGATTATATTCTTCTTTGTTATGTGGAATTAGATAATAATTTGATCTATGTAGACTTATGTACATAAATACGACTGTGCAGCTATTGCGGGTTAAATCACCGAAAAGATATCTTCTCTGAACTTGTTCTTTTCTCTCTTATGTCCTAGTATGTATTTTCCACGATAAGAACAGAAATCTAAGTGTTTCAACGTACTGAATAAAAGCTGAGTAACTTAAGATTTGGGAACTTTTATATTGTTTCTCACAAAATCCATTTAGTTACAACACCATATTTAGATTTAGAAAGTTGTACTGCAACCTACTAATAATGACATCTAAGATGGTGTACTGGGATGTCATCAGAATGCAGTATCGGATTTAAAATGACACGACCACGGATATCAGATTAGGCGTACATAAGAGTGCAAGAAAATTTCCCTGGTACCTCTTCATAATATAGTGTACTGACAAAATTACAAGTATTTCTTGATTAAGTAAATCTCAGTCACTACGGAAAATTTTAATATATATTTATTTCAAAAAGATTATAGTTGCACAAATTATTTAGTGGTAGTGATTTAGATATATATTACTGATGATTGGGCACTTTTCAAACTAACGACAGAAATGAATAGATATGATGACATAATCACTATCGTTACCTGAGTTGGCGAATGAAGAATTCGGAGACACAGCCGATGAGGGAGCTTGATATTTGCTGAGATCATGTGGAGAAAACAAAGGTACGAGGCATTCCTTTTGTGATTTTTTGGATAATTCCCATATTCCTTCTTGATTCAATTGCATGATGGATGATGAATATGGCACAGACGCAACATTTGATTTATAGTCCGCAAAAGGGTTATTCGCCGATGTCCTAAGGGAGTCTGCAATGAACTCTGATTCGGAAGCTATTTCGGATGCTGAAATCAAAAATGAGTTTTCCACTTTTGACGCTGCTGGCCTGCTAAGTGAACTTATATTTGAACCCGTTAATTTGGAATATGGGGTATCATATCGACTATGAGAGGGTTCCGCATACAGTTTCTGAGCTTGACACTTTTTTTTAGCATGAGTATTTGCACCCAGATGATGTAGCTCAATAGGTCGCTTGCAGGTCGTTTTAATCATCGACATCCCGTTTACTTCATCCCGGGATTTTGGTGGAAACTTGAGGAGGCCCGTGATTTTCCCGCAATTGGACTTTCCGTCGAAAGGGGAGTTGCTGTCTTTCATTGTATTTCCAACATTTCGATCACTATTTGAGTTAGGGTAACTATGCATGTTTAGATGAAGCTGCTCATAATTACTTGTCTGAATATCTTTTAAGGCGACAGTATACAGTTGTTCCTCAACTTCATCCCTCAGGTTTTCGAACTGTATCAAACTATAGGCAGTATTTTTTCCACTTAAGCTGACACTACCATCCCTCCTATGTCTACTACGCATTAGCAAATACGTAGCCCAAATGACCAAAACACGCGCTGACAAAAACTGAGAAAACTTATCACTTATCTTCAGATATGCAATAAGAAAAAAATTCGAAATTATCTTTTTGGACTTCCATGGCATAAGTTTTTTTCGACATGACATTATCGATTTGTTTATAACAAGAGAGCGGCAAGTTTCGATTTACAAAACTCTGCTTCTGAAAGAACTATGGCTGCGGATCTAGCGTCTCACCAACTCGTTGGGTTTGTTACGAAAATGTATCCTACGTTTGGATATATAAATAACGAAATATTCTTTCAAAGAAAGTAAGTGACCAGATTTGGGTTGATTGATGTTCCATAGGTGTGTCATTGGCCCAATGGTGGAGGTGGGTGACAACGTAGCAGCGAGCGCGATTTATCAACCCCATATGCCGATTAAGTGGAGTGCAGAGAAAGTTTGGCGTGTAGAACACACTGGAAGGTCCAGAGAAAAGGAGGAGGGTAGTATTTGGAAAAGTCAATCACCCCGTAAGCATTCTCCAAGGGAGAATTATAGCAAATCCACTTCTCATGAAAGAGATGTACGTCCGGGTCTCAACGATCAACGGCGAGTAGAAAAGCGCTCACATATTACTGAAAGGTAAAGTATCATCATTGTCTAAATTTCCGCTAGGGAGGGAGGTCGGTCCTTGAAATCACCAGTGCGGGAAAGACGTAAATCACCTGCAGACCCTACTCATCACTCCTCCCCTGTATCTGACGTTCATTCCAGAACTGCAATTGGCTCAAAACGTATGCTGAACGTGAAAGAGTTTCTTTTCGCGGACCTCAAAAGACGCTTTCCGACCTGTCTTCCTCCTGTTGATCTCTATCGTGTTAGGTGCAGCTGGCAAGACTCATTCCCGTTGCTTAAACCGTTTCAGCCGGAATACTCAACAACGTACCAGGTGATATTTTTTCGCATCTCATTTTTTATGCAGCCCGAACTGTGCTCTCCCAAATTAGGTATTCATGAGTTCTAGTCGGTCTGTGTTGTGACGAAGCTGAATGACAACATTCACGTCTTAAAAGTATTCATTATCCTTCACCAGGTCGCCGTGTTTACTTGCTATTCTAAGAGTTATTAAGCTTCAGTTTAAGTATGGTCACGATTGTAATAAGTTCACCTAACAAGTGATCTTTTGGGAAAGCTGGTGCAGGTGTACATGACTGGACGTAGGAGGCACTAACCATGAAAGTTACGAAAAGTTTAGCTGATTATTCATTAGTTGACGCCTCCCCGAAAAGCTTAATAGCAAATTTGAAACCTGAACGTGAGTTTGGCGATCGGATGATCGCTGGAGATCCCTTAGTCGATTTTGAATAGGCGAATCCAGTCTTATTGATCGAAGAAGTAACAGTAGCTTGTACAAGACATGGTATAAATCTGTGGTGTCCTTGATGGTATGTTGCGCGACAGAGATATACATGCCCTCAGTATAGTACCAGGTAGAGAGATACAGGGAGGGGGGTCGGAAACGAATGATTGTGTGCTCGATATTATCAGGCTCAGAATATGCTATAATGTTTCAGATACTTTCACAGTTCAGTTTTGCATCCAATGCAACACCTATTTTCAGCATCTGTCTAGTGGTAAATTACGTTTGTTTTGTGACAGTTCTATTTGCCGATAATTTGTTTGTTTTATTTGACATGTAGTTAGGAGGAATTGAGCTCACTTCAATAGAAAATATGCGTTGAATTTTATCCTTGCAGTCACATACACTGATAAGCGTGGAATGCTGTTCAGTTTTTGTTACATTCGAAGAACACAGACAGAGATGGACAAATACACATTAATACTCCAATGGATGGGTACATGTGTGGTAGGAAAGAGAATTACTAAGTAAAGATTAGCGAAATGCCTCAGGAATTCGGAAGTGAATAATTTACTTGTCTATTTTTGCTTATCACTGTACCTCAGTCTTATTTACTGTGTTAGCTCCCCGCTAGCGACATACCGGAAAAGCTATCTGATGTTTCGCTTCCTACAGTTGTGTATCACAAGCGTAAAGTATGATAGAGTAGAGTGGTGTGTTAAGTCTTAGCATAGAATTCCTTAAGAGTGCAGTTTACTGTACCAGCAATCTGCAAATGAGAGGTCCATGGATCTAGACTAAAGTTCAGTTCTTGAGAACAGACTGTCTCTTACCGTCTATTGGAAAGAGTGATTCGAGTAAATTAGGGTGAAAATGCTGTTCACTGTTTTATCAGAAGTGATAAGTCTTGATAGGAAGACTTCTCGGTCGGTTGGTTGGATTGGTGGGGCGTGTTAGTTCAGTGACTACTTGATGCTGTGCTCCTAGCTAGACAGATAATAAAAAATTAGTAATATATTGGTCAAGTTCGACTTAGATTTAGTTTCCAGGCTGCCAATAACAAACAATGGAGTTACTAACGGAATATGCATACCACGAGATCCCTCTAGTTTTGTGAGCTGCAACTTTCCCTGTTGTGTTTTGCTACTGTTTAAGAGTTGCAGACTAGTAGTAATGAGGCTCTCTTCACTTAGTACATAGAAAAAAGTAGCGTTGTTAAGTGTGAGATCTGTACAAGCTTAGTTAGTGGAGAATTCCAGTTAGTATGGCTGGTATGTAAGATTCTAGCACGTTTCTGATTTACTCTAATAACCCATTTTGTTAAGTACTTCCGGCAGAACAGTCCCGAAATATGAATATCAACCTAAATTGCATTTTGAACGCAAGGCTACAGGGGCAAATTGGATGTATAACAAAGACATAAGAAGTCTACTTCCCAACTGTTGTGAGGTCAATGGGTCATCCGAGTTGAAATCACGAATGATGACATTTTCGTCGTTTTCATTCTGTACTGAGGAATTGTTTACTGTGCTACATCGTTTCTAACTCTTTATACGGAACATTTCGTTTTTGAGTTTCTCATTGCTAATTGCTCCTCGGAGCATTCTACCTATGTGATTGCTTTTGTTTCCCAGTTGCCCTCGTCATATGTAGATGTAATATCATTTCAGCGTTTGGATTGTGATGGTATGGCCTTCAACATTCTAATCTCTGTTGGTTTTTTGTTTTTTTAATAGATAATCAAGGAACCGTGTGATCATATTGAGGATTCGCCTCAACCAGCTCACGACGATAGTGGTTACGCGGCTTATGTTTTATTGTTATCACTGCCAGCCATGGCTGAGCTTATGGAAAAGATTGTAGTTCGAGCGGAATCCAGTAGTCGTGTACGTGGCTCACTGCGTAAATACATCAAAATTGTAGCAATGGGAAAAGGTGAAGAGAGACTCAAAGCCGTTGGTGGCTTTTGGGATCCTGAACTGGACGGATCAGATCCAGGAACAAACCCAAAGACTCTAGTGAATACTGCTATTCGAACTTGTAAACAACTTATTGGTCTCGATTTATCCTACTGTACACAATGGTAAGTCACATTGTTTTACTTTGCACACTAACATGTATGCTTGTATTTCCTAGTCCATACATGGCTTACATTTTCTTCACATAAAGGTGAACAGTGACTAAGTTAATGCAACTTATGGGTTTTCTGGCAAAGTTAAATTTGAAGCGCCACAAACTACCAATCAGCAACAACACAACAATCTCGTGAAAGACGGCATTTCTTTTGTATGGAATACATACATATTTATGAAATAATGCATAAAAACTGTAGAAACATGTTGTAGAGGTTACCTTCCTCTGAGATTTATGTTGGAGTATCAACAGATTATAATTGCACTGTGGGTAAAATTTATTTTGATATACAGTAATATTTTCTTAGGAATAAATTGTGCGCGAAACGTCATCAGTAAAGATTCCTGTATAACACTGTGGGACTTTATCAAAATAAATTCTACCTGCAATGGAATTATACTCTGCCAGAGTGCACAAGTCCCATTCATATATCAACAGCGTAATTTAACCACATTCTACTCATGTAGTTATTTAGGTCTTCTAACTCCAACAATGATCCTAATCTTTCCTAAACCTAATCCTAACTGTAATCTCACTCGAACCATCCCTAATGATTCCTTCATGAGGTTAACCTAACCCTAACTTGTCCGTGGCTAGGAGTTTAACTTGATCTTGCCCAAATCTAAGCTGAAACTTGCCAGATATCCCATTTAATAAAATAAGATTTCGATGAGCATGTATTATTGGTACTGACCACATAATTTACCAGGTTCCCCTAACTTGCTCAGCCGGCGTTTCAAGGTGCGGTCGCACTCCATTGGTAGTTTTTATTATTATTCCCTTGGGTTCCGAGTGGGACAGTATTTCAACAACACATGTCCACTTTGTTCTGTTTTCTGCCGTCCTCTGCATCTGTGTCCACGATTGACCACACTCCCTCATCTCTCCTTCACACGATCTCCTCCATGTCACCCTAGGACAACCCACTCGTCGCTTCCAATTTGGATTCCACTCGAGCACTGGCCTGGCGTGCGATGTCATTGGGCGACCTCCTCAGTGCATGCCCGATGCATCCCACTTTCTCCTTTATATTTGTTGAGCGATCAGCTCTTGGTTGGTTTGTTCCCACAGTTTTTTGTTGCTTTCTTTCTTTCTGGTCATTTGATCTTGAGTATGGAGCCAGCGAAACGGGCAGCTGTTGTTGAAAGTCTGCAACTGGTTGTTGGAAATCGTTTCCGTGATACGCAGTGCAAGTTTCTGACCCGTGTAGAAGGACCGGCATGATATTGGTGTTAAAAATCCGAATCTCGTTGTTTATTCTGAGTGAGAGCAGAATATTTGCAAACTGGTTTCAGGTTGATGACTGTGTATCTTGCCTTTCCGATTCTGACTTTGACATCTTCATCTGTTTTGCCTGTAGTTGAAACGATGCTTTCTGGCTAGATAAGTGAAGGAGGTAACCTCTGTTGAATCTGTCCCGTTGATGGTGATTGGTGCTGGTTGTTGTTGTTGTTGCTGTTCGTTGGTTATCTTCATCACCTCCGTCTTCTCTATGTTCACCTGGAGTCCTGTCTTCACTGCTTCTTCAGCGAGTTTGTTAGTTTTCGCCTGTAAGTCTTCGAGTATCTGTGACACTAGACATACATCATCTGCGAAATCCAAATCTAAGGTCTTATCGATGGTCCAGCGTATTCCTGACTCTTTGTCTTCCACAGTCTGACGCATTATCCAGTCCACCACAATCAAGAATATCATCGGTGATAATAGGCAGCCTTGTCCTACTCCTGTATGCACTTCAAACGCCTCTCTGAGTTTTCGGTTGTGGATCACTTGGCACGTGGCATTGTCATACAGCCGGCTGTTGAGTAGGTTGACTAAGACTTGGGCACTGCACGCCGTAGTGTTGCAGTAGTTTCCAAATTACTTCTCGGTCAACTCCATAGAAGGTCTCTCCGAAGCCGATGATGTTGAGGTGGACGTTAGACTGCCATTTCTATGCTTTGTTCGATTATGACAATGCGTAGTTGCAATCTGATCAGCATACGATTTGCCTTTCCTGAATGCAGCTTGTTCAGGCCTTGCGGAGTTCTCTATCCGGCGCATTCTTTATTCTCTCCAGGATGATGCGACTTTGGTTTTTTACTAGGCGTGACAACAGCATTATTCCACGGTAGTTTTTTCACAGGCCTGAGTCGCCCTTCTTTGGCAGTTTAACAAGGTAGTCTTTCTTCCAATCATTAGCCATCTTCCCTTTCAAAACTTTTTGCGGTAATGGAGTGGTGAGAACATCTGCCACATTCTCTGGCGCCGTCTTCAGTGATCCGGGAGGAATTCCATCTGGTCCTGCTGCCTTCCCGGACTTCAGTAGCTTGATCGCATTCAGAATTTCTTTCGTTGGAGGATTGGTGTCCACTGTCAGGCAGTTCTGTGCGTGCTGTTGGTGGTATGGGTATTTCTGGACAAGTTACCGGTGATAGTCGATTCAAGAATCCCCTTAAGTGATCAGCCCACTGTTTCATTTGTTTCTCCTCCTTGACAATCAGGTTCCCTTGAGCATCTTTCATTGGTTTCATCATCTGAGTTGGTCTCTTCCCGGATAGAGACTTGGTTATCTGATATAACGTCTTTAGATCCCTTTTGTCTGCGCCTTGTTCTGCTTCAATTGCCAATGTGTCGTAGGATTGTCTTTCGTCTTTCCTAGCTCTCTTCATTTCTTTATTCAGTGCAGTGTGCATAGAACTCAGCTTCTCCTTCTGCTGTCCATCTTTGCAAAGTCATCTCTTTCACTATCCTCCCCTCTTCTGTTAGCTTTCCAGGTACCCGTTGACAGCCACTCCTCTTCCTGTCAATTCTTTCTTCCAAGAACAGTTGTACACGTGTCCTTAAATATCGCTTCAGGGAGTTAGTTCCAATGTCCTTCCACACAGGTTCCTTCCATGGTGGTACGTAGTGTCTCCGACTTCGCACTGATCTGATCTGCAGTGAAGGCATCCCTTGTGGTTTTGTCCTTCAGTTTACGAATGTTGAACCTGAATTGTGCATGTCTCCAGTTGTTTTCATGGATTTCAGCTTCACCTTGAAGGTTCCTAGAACTAGATGATGATCTGAACACATATCTGCTCCTCTTGTCGACTTTGTGTCCAGCAGGCTGGCTGCGTCTCCACTTCCTTGAGCAACATTGAGTTGAAAACAGTGTGGATTTTGGTGTGTCCGTCTGGCAAAATCCATGTCACTGGCCTTGTGTATATCCTTGCGCTTGTATACGCTGCCTCCGATCACCAAGTCACTGAAAGCAAAGAAGTCTGTGAATAATGCTTCGTTGTCATTCATTTCGCCGAGCGGGGGTCTCTCGAATCATGATGAGTTCTCCTCCTGTGTTGGTGTCTGCTCCCAGTTTGGCTTGCATTCACATCACCCATGGGAAGTTTGATGTCACCATATTGAATATTGTCCATTGCTATTTGTAGTTGTCTGTAAAAATCTTTCCTCTTCTCTTGTTCCACGTTGTATGTAGCACTGCGCAGTATTGCATGATAATTGCAACCTTCCTTCCTTCCTGCCTTTTCAGTTGAATCTTGCTGTCATGATCCGGTGGGATGAAATTGGTTCCCACTGCATGAAAACTTTGGTTGCCACTGGTGACATCATGGTAGCCACTCACTGCCTCAGTATGCTAGTGGTTGTCGTCTGGGTGACCGGAGTAGATAATTGACTCTCCCGTTGATAATGCTGTCAATCCACATCTATTCTATCTGCTTTCGCAGATACCTAGTACTTCTAAGCCATATCTCCGCGTCTCATTAGCTACCTGAATAGCCTTCCCAGTCTCATACATTCTACGGACATTCCACATCCCCATTCTTACTTTCGTTTCCATCGAGAGAAGACAAATTGGCTGACTGGCTTCCCAAAGGCTTTCAGCAGCCCGCTGTGTCATTTCGACTCTCCGATTCGAGCGAAGAATAAAATTTTTATTTGCAGTTTTTGTAATTTTAGTATATTTTCTATGTTTTGAATTTTGTTAGTGGTGCTTTAAGTTTAGCTTGACCGGTTTTCTATTTTTGGCATCTTAAAATATGTGTTAGTTATATGAAAATCATTCAGTCTGTCGACCGGGAGGTTCTCTGGCGATGCTTGGCTGTAAAGGGAATGCCAAGAAAATACATTGCACTGATTAAGGCACTCTACTCGTACTCATGCAGCCAGGTGAGGGCTTATGGCGAGTTGTCATCTGAAGTGGTGACGACTAGTGGCGTCCGTCAAGTTTGCCCATTATCCCCATTCCTATTCAACTTCATCATAGACGTACTAATGGACTTCACCCTAACACACTTCAGCGACTCAGGGATTGACTTGCTACCAGGGAATAATCTCGTTGACTTAGAATATGCAGACGATATAGTCCTTCTAGGCGAGGACTCTTACAAAATGCAGAGTCTACTGAACACCCTGAGCAACAATCTTCGTATGTTTGGCATGCGATTCGCCCCTGTAAAATGTAAGATGATGCTGCAGGATTGGACTTCACCGACCCCTAGATTAGAAATAGGAAGTGAAGTGGTAGAACACGTTGACCGCTTCAATTACTTGGGAAGTACCATCAGTCCCAACGGGTTGATCTCAGACGAAATTTCAGCACGAATACAGAGGGCTAGGTTCGCATTCTCCAGTTTTCGCCGTTTCTGGCGTAGACGCGATATCCGACTATCGACCAAAGGGCGTGTGTACTGCTCAACAGTCCGCTCCGTCCTCCTTTATGGCTGTGAGTCCTGGCCATTGAGAGCAGAAGACATGAAAAGATTAGCTGTCTTCGATCATAGGTGTCTGCGTTCTATCTCCTGTGTGAAGTGGTATAATAAGGTGAGCAATGTTGAGGTTAGGCGTCCAGTGAGTGCTAGGTAAGGCGGGGAAATCAATCGACGAAACGGTGAAATTCCATCGACTGAGATGGTTAGGACATGTGTTACGTATGCCTAGTCATCGCCTTCCTCGACTAACGGGCAATGTTAGCTGATATAGGGCCAGACTGGAAAAGAGCTGGAGGCGGTCAAACGAAAACATGGCACCAGTCAATGAAATTCACAACAGTTAGTCTAAGCCACGTAGGAAGATGTAGACTTCCTGGTTGGGGTCCTCGAGATGGTAAAAACCAATGGTTGGAAACAATTGGCGACATGGCTCAAAATCGTTCTCAATGGTTGGCGCAGATGCATCCACTCCTTGTGACTTATGATTTCCCATTAAACTGTTTTGTTCTCCGTTATTACTATTCCTTTGTCTCACACCTCTGTTTACTGTCTATATTATGCATTTCTTCTACTTTCTTCTCTTGCTTTGCATGCTACATAGATTGTGGCGACTTGAACTGCCGCACATATGTGCAAAGTTCTATGTCGAAAACCGACCGACTCAGACAGTCTTAGTTCATAAGCAATTTCGTTCTAGAAAGTTTCTGATGTGCCTCGATTCGACATTCCAGTTCGCATTTGTATACTAACTGTTTATCCTAAAACTCGTAAATTGATTAGTTATGTGCGTTCAACTCAGGGCAGTGCTTAAAGTCTCTACTCTTAAAGCTTCATTCCTATTTTTTGATTTATTTATTTTATTTTATTTCGATTACAGCTTGATTCCACACCGTATTTTCAGTACAAGTATGGAATTTTCAGTATGGATATCGGTAGCCCAAATTTTGCAGGCCGACCATTGATATCAGGTGTGCGTCGGCAGGGGATCAAACCCCGGAACATGTGCATGGTCGGCGAGAGTCCTAACCACTGTGCCGCCGAATTATTGTCAGCCCGGTCAATTTTGACTAGTCATTTTTTCTTTGTGTAGTTTCATCTTTGACAATTCTTTTGAAACTAGTTCAAATAGTTTTTTTGATGTTACTGAACTAATATTATTTATGCACTTTTCAAACAAATGGGTCTTACACCTACCTTCTATCGTCGTCGCCTTTACTGTTATTATCATCCTATCCACTTTCCCCAGGCACCGTTTCCTGGAGTTCCGCTATAGTCGTACGGAAGGTTCAACTGCCCAACCAACAGCTGTTTTGTTTCCTGGCTCACAACTCTGGGGTCGTGCGTTTGAAGACTCTCCTACTGCTGATGTGATTCCTCCAAGCAAACCATTTCACCAAATAGCTGTTTACTTCATCCCAAATGTTTGGTCCCTCATGCCTACAGATGAGGAGTGGCCGTTGATCAAGACTGCCTACGAAAATGTTTTGTCTTCCAAAGGATCTAGCGTATTCCCAATGTGTCCTTCCGATGTGAAAAAGTTTTCTGGCTTAGAATCGACACACAAGGAAATCGGTGATGAAAAATCAAAGGCGGTCGACGAAAGGAGTTCGAATCCACAAAAATTTTTAATTGATGACAATGCAAGTGAAAATTCCACTATATACAAACTAGACGATAGTTTCAAGTCAATCTCTCCAACACTGTCCGACGACATCCTTGCTGCTCGTCCATTGGCCGATCCGGACCAAATATCAAAGGTTGCAAGTATCTGCGAAGCTGAGGATGGCTCGGAATCACTGGATCTCAAAAGTCCGACAACTCAAGGAAATCAGTTTCAAGAGGTTGCTAACTAACTTACTGTTGTCATGTTATGTTACTAGAGTGTATCTAAATTAAAGTGTAAATTTTTTGGTTCACATTCCGTTATCATAATATTGGTGCACATATATGCTTCAAGATATTAATTCTGGTACCACACTACTCCTATTCTTTTTTCATTTTCAGGGCAGCGAAAAGAGTCATATGAAGCTACACAATGAATTCAATTTGGCTAACATGAAGGTAAGAATTTTGATGTAGTCACTTTCATTTTGAAACTACTAGCAGTTCTCATATGGTACGGATTACCGACATTAGCCACTAAAGATGCAGCAACTTTAACAACATAATTAAAGTAGGTCTAAATAATCCCCAACTGCGTTTGGTCTGCAATCATCAATAAGTAGGCAGAGATGACAAAACACAACGCCTCTCAACGAACTTACTAGTTTCACAACACATAAATAACTGCTATGGGAGTTCCAGTGTGATAACTCAGCTTCGACTCAGGCGCTTAGAGATAGACTGGACATTGATGTTGAAGAGTATCCGGACAAGCGGACGTGATATGTACTCTGAGGCCTGACAAACAGATGAAGTTACTCGAAACACTTAATTAGGATATTCTATGCGTGTCACAGACGCAGTATGTACATTTGAAGACATATTTCTTAAGCTATCTGTTGTCTGACATTCATCAGTGTAGAAACGTTATAGGTAATAATAATAATGATAATAATAATAAGCTTTGACGGGATACATGGTATCAGACCAGCTGTATCACATATTGCATTGACAGAAAGCTTACTTCAGGCGATCTTTTATCGATGTATCAAAATGGTGCAAATATAATAAGGTCTCAAGCAGTAAAGAGTAGACAAGACAAATCTAGATCTGATATTGATAAAACAGTAATGTAGCAAGGTGACCCACTGCTTACTCACTATGTGAAAACCTGATTTTAAGGTGGCTAATGTACTCTGGCCTTCAGTGATAGAGAAAAGTCCAAAAGACTTTGTGAAGTCTTGCTTTGTCACGAACCTGGGACCCGTTATCTGATATACGATTTTCAGTCAATCAATGACTTCATTGGTAGAGAAAAGTTACGATGATTGAATGGTACGGTCTGGGTCAGCCAGACATATCTTATACTATTCAAGCGGATAGTCGTACTGTAAACACTGTTTAGGTCGCGTCAAGTTTGCGAATGTAATTGTACTGATGTGTTAATGCTCTTGAAATTGAGATTATTTTCCTGTGGTCGGCTATCTGCTATACGTAGTAAACAATAACTTCGAGAGATAACTGTATTTATTTTCACCTGCTAACTATCACATTCAGCTTCTTGATATATTTTGTAATTACCATTAGCCTTAATGTGTAGTCGTGACCAACTGTTCACCTTTTTCCGTGTTTGTTATTTTCTGTGAGATAATCGTTCTTTTGGGTTTTTGTATCAGTGCTGCCTTTGACGCACAGATATTGAGTAGATTCATTTTTGTGATCTGCTGTACTGGTTTCGAGTATTTTGTTACTTCAAATGTCCATTCATGCAATGGATGTTATGTGTTAGGATTGTGATTAAGCAAACGAAATAAAATCTCTAACAAATCGAAATACTTTAATTCACACCGTAGTTTTCTTCATCTGGATTCTCTTCCAGCTGAAGTTAATTATATATTATTATTCCTTTGGATCCCAATTGGAATATGAGGCTTCTCCAGCACATCTCCATTTCTTCCTCTTGTCTGCTATCCTATTTAGTTGGTTTCAATATCTTCCAATGGCGCAGATGCATCCACTCCTTGTGACATAAAATTTCCAATAAAACTATATTGTTCTTCGATATTACTATTCTTTCTGCCTCATATCTCCGTTGATTGTCTCTATTTTGCGTTTCCTTTTACTTTCCTCACTGGATCTGTGTGCTGAGTGAAGTGTGGCGCTTCAAACTGCTGCACATTGGTGCAAAGTCCTATGTTGAAACCAGTCAGTCAGCCAATATCGCCCGCAGGATTTAATTTACTTAACTGTGGATTTGTGTTTAAAAAATTAATTAGTGGTATTGGCTTAGGTCTATTGTATGTTGTAAATTATTTGTTGGTAAGTTTTATTCTTTTTCACTTTCATTCTGTTTGTAGTATAGTATAAACAAACTGTATGTAGTTATTCCGATCGTAGGCTACGCCTTCTAAAATGTTCAGAATCATTGGTTGCATGTTTCAATACCATTTCATGAATTCAAGTATTTCTCTTTTCACTTTGTTTATGCCTTCCTACTTACACTTTTACTTTGTAATTCTTTTTTATTCCTCTTTCCATTTTTCGAAGTATTGCGCTCTGAAAGATGTACAGAGTGACAAATTTGATGTTACTGTAACGAAGCAAGATTACAGCAACAAGCTAACATCTGTTTCTGTCTTCTCATAGTATAATGTTTTTTTTGTTTGTGCCACTGAAGTACGTATTAATACGATTTCCTCATTGTCTGTAGGTATCTGAACTCCGTGAACAGTTGAAGGCCCGCGATTTACCTACGGAAGGAGTGAAAGCTCAGTTACTAGCTCGTCTGAAGTTGGCCATTCATGAAGAACAAGAGTCCGCTAAGAAGGCTGAAAAAGAGAGTAAGTCTGTATTTATAACAACCCCAGGTTATCTCTATGTGTTTATCTTCTGTTATTAAATTTGTATTCCTTTTCACTTTTGTATATTTTCAGAGGAAGAACGTGCAAAAGTTTCCCAGGAAGCTGCTCCTGAAAAATCACTTCAAGTTGGGGACAAACAAACCAAACCTGCTTCGGAAATAGAATCTGGATCAAAATTGAAAACTGACTTACTCAAACCAGCTTTACGTGATATTCCCTCACTAATAATATTACGTAGACGTAATGTTGACTTTAGTATACAGTCAGTTGGTCTAGATGTAAGTCATTATGGGTAAATTTTGTTTTGATAAAGTCTCACAGTGTTATACAGTAGTGTTTACTGATGACGTTTCGAGCACAATGTAAGCCAGGTTTTCGTTGTTTCGCATTTCCTTTGCGTTAATATTTTATCTGGTCGCTAAAACATCGAAATAGGCTAAAAGGTCACAAATTTGAATTTTTTCCCATAATTGAGGGAATTGATTTCCCAATCACTGTTGAAAACATTTTTATTTCAGACTTTTTTCGCTTGTTTAGAGTGTTTAGTCTAAGTTTATTTATTGATAATTTATTCTGTTGCGTGTATGTGTTACAGTTCGAAAATCCTACAAAATATAGTCCTATAGCGACTGAACCTGACCATGGATATTAACATTTTATTTTTCAGATTAATAGCAGGAGGTGTTATAAAGTACATTAGGAGAGCCCGCCTTTGAAATGCGCCCGTCCGCTATGTAGTTATTGTTTCCACTGGAATAACAGGGTGCTCATCAATGTTCTGTATCTGTCACATTGTTGGATACCTCTGGTTCACTTAGCAGACATCGAAAACCATTGTGTAATGTGTTATGCTATGTGGTACCTTTTTCGATTCATAGTCCATTATTATTAGTTTTCGTCTGAAACGTTGTACTAAGTGCTTCGTGTACATATTACTTGAACATGGCTTACGAGCTATTTTTCGCAACTGATATCTTGTTTATTATTCTTCAAGGTTGTTATGGATTCGAAATCCAATTTCATGGATAGCAGATCATACGAACTCATGTTTTGCGTCCATACTATATTCGATATGTTACGCAGAGATTCTGTGTTTACTTTGTTCCGCGCCTTGGTCACCGCTGCAGATAGGGGAATATGCGCCAAACCCAGAAAACGCAGGTATCGTAAAAATTGTTTTTTATTGCTTTTGCTTTACCTCTGAGTAGTTGTATTGTGTGCGTTGATAATAGTACTTATTTTAATGTCACAACATCTTGGATATAATTTTCGCATTTAGGAATATAAGTTTGCTACAAGGTCGAAGTTTGCATCTTAAGCTCGTATGCATGATATATTAGAATATTAGGATAAAAATTTAATATAATTTGTTACCTTGTGACGCTCTATCTCATTATAACAGTTTGAATGTTGGTTTACAAAGTTGTGTAAATGTGCTCCAATTTCGACTTCGTAACTCCATTATTTTTATACATTAAGTGAACCGGATTACGCAGCGAAACGCGCACGTTTGGAACGCGGTGAAAGAACCTCAGTAACAATGGATGATGATTGCAAAGAAGTCCCTCTGTACACAACCGATCTTCCTCTGCTTTTTGCATGCACAGTTCTGGATACAAGTTATAAAAGTTATTTTCTTTCATCAGAAGTAGAGGATTTCATTCTATCTTTGGGTTTGCCAATGTCTAGGTATCAGGTGAGCTATCATTTTCAAAGTTTGACTTTATTGACGTTCTTCACATATCCAGACCGTAGATTGTTATTTTTATATTTGTCTCTTGCTGGTCAATTAAATAATCGACTTTCTCCCATCAAACCTAGTTTAATCGTTTTAAACTGTATTTCGAATATGTATGAATAGTTGAGATTACTACTAATTTGAAGCGCACTGTTTGAAGGTCAAAATACAACAGGGTTTGAGTAGATTATTTGGTTGATTTCCAGTGATGTAAGAATAAAATTCAGGCACTATGATATAATTTTATTTGATTAAAAACGATGATACAGCATGTCTTATTTGATAAGGTTTCAGTTATTATTTATCGCTCATAGTCATATCATTTACTTACATAGCTATCGTATTTTTTTATGTAATTCAATTATTTCTAACCCTTTGGTTTCACATCTTATCGGCTTACCGTCTGAATACCAGTTATTTTCAGCATACAACTAGGCATATAAATGCAGCAGCTCGAGTTACCACAGTCCAACTGAATGCCTATTAGTGTAGTATTGTATCTTGAAAACGCTGCATATTTTACCCTCTCCGTTTTGCTTCCTTGTTTATTTTATGTCCCCGCTAATACTGAGTATATATGTACAAAGAAGTTGGGGGTATGTTACGCTCTTGCTAACATGAAGGTATCATCCACATATACTTGTTTTAAAACTTTTCCCAGTTATCCGAAAGACCTACAATTGGGGACGTTATTGATCTCATTGCTAACTCTTCTGTTTGGCTGCATATTTTACCGTGGAATTCAAAGATAGTAGACGTGAGAAATAATAGAGTCCCTGAAGTAATGTCCCTTATGTTCGAGTTTGTCACATGAGTTTGGAACCAGCAGTTAGTTTTTTTGACTGCTTCCAAGGCTGTATTGATTGGTATGTTAGTATGAAGACAAGCTATATCAAAACACCACTACAAAATTCTGTATCAATGCGTTTTTTTAATCAAATTCTATGATTGCATGTTCAGTGATTTCAGTATTGTTGATTTGATTGCATTTTAATGTCAGAATAGCGCATTACGGATTACTCCCCTCAAAGATGATATTGCGTTATCTGTAGACAACAAGACCGCGGATACTCAGTACCCCAGTGTATATATATATCGAAATCATCCTCAATTCTAAAACATCCTGCTTCCTAGAATTGAATATTGCATTATAACATCAAGTTTCCAAGAATAGATTCGTTTCATTAAATATGTAGTTGCTTGTATATATAGTCCTAAGTGTCTGTTGTTATTCAGTCAACATTTCTCTGTTCATCAATTGCTCTTTTCTTTCTGTTATTTAGCTAAGGTCTCTTATATTTAAAGTCCTTGATCATGGTCGTTTTCACTACCGGTCGTTGACAGATTCCGAGGAACCCCTCTCTCTTACAAACAAGTCATCTCTAATATTTTCTGATATTGATGATGATGAATATCTTTTAGAACTTGTCCGTGGAGGTGACGCCATTTTAGATGAACAGACCGACGCCATACCTAGTGGAAGGTAAGTTTCTGTTTCACGTAACAAATACAACGCGGCATGTGGTTGGTATATAATCCGCATAAATTTTATTTACTAAATTACTTGTCTAGGATTCTATCCTGGTCTACTCTATTTCAAATTATATCAATGAGCAACTGTGATAATATTCCATGATAGTTAAGTCTAACTGTTAAACCAATAAATGACGTATCAGATCTTAAGAAATTGAAGATTTCGAGAATGTATTTCCGTCTGTTTTGTGAAAACCACGAATTTCCACTACTGCTTGTTAGTAAAATCGAGTGTTTTCATCATCTAGTTTTGCGAAGCAATGCTTCATTAAGCATTCACGAGTAAATTTACTGGGACTAGTTTTCATGGTAATTACGAACGCAACATTTAAAAGGAAGTCACATCGGTGACAGATGTTATTTAGTACATATATATGAATGTCCGTTACTTCATCAGTTTCTTGTTCGTTGTTATTTCTTTGAATGGGTACCGAGTTTTCTAATCTTATTTACTACTTTCCGCATACTTGTACTTGTTTATCTTTTCATTGTCATTTACTAATGAAACTTCCTGCTTTTCAGTATTATTGTGCTTCAGAAGTCAGACAAAGCTGATTGTTCTAAGATATCAAATCCGGATGAGTTATTCCAACATATACGAACGTCAGAACAAGAACAACACAAATTAATGACCAAAATACGACTTCAAGAGCAAGAAATCAGTGAGTTTTCGCATCGTTCTCACTTAAAATCAATGTCTTTCACTCTTTGATCTTTTGTAATGTCTCACTGCTATAGTTCCGTACTGATTGCCAGTCATGTTTTAATTTTTTCCTAATTTTTTTGCAGGTCGGCTTCGTGCGTCTGTTGCTGACTTCACAAATCTTAAGGAGAAATTATCGAAAACTGTTTCAATTTTGGAAGAATCTCGACGGCGTTACAGAGATGAAAGAGATAGGGTGGATAGCATGGCTCGTGTATTAGACCAACAGGCGTCTGTCCTTGATGCCTGCCGCTCAGCTCTTCGTCAAGCCTCTAGTCGTGCTCATAGTCGTCACTCCACTAGTGAGTCATGCAAACAATCGTCAAAGCGTTCATTGTCTCCTTGTTCGACAACAAGTAACAAAGACTCTGTGAAATCTCCCAAGAAAACCAGAACTTCAGAATCATCTATACCTGTAAGATTACGCGTTCCTTTCATACTTTTATTTTGTTTTTAAAAACACAATTATGACATTGTTTTCTCTTTTACAGGAAAGGGATGTCACTCTTAGCTGTCGTGATAGTGATACTGCTAATTATGGTGAAGTAGAGTCTGGAAATGGTGCGGCTATGTCTGAATTATCGACAAATCTCGATTCACATGTTAAGGAAGATGTAAGTTAGCGTTATGAATTTGTGTTCTCTGTTGTTATAGTTATTCCTCAATAATAACATTTGTAAGACGAGTTACATGTTCAATTTTTTGGAAGAAATATATTCTGTATGTTTTTCACTTATCAGCAAACAGTCGCAAATCATCGTCTTTCCAGTAATTGCTTTGATCAATCAGTCCTATTAAAGACCAAAAGATTCATTGAGTCATGAAGAAAAATCGAAGGCCGTTCAGCAGGAGAAAATCTTTTTCCTAGGGCTTTACAGTTGCAACTATGTTTACCGACACCGTGACTGAATGATAAACGGTGTGACAATTGATAGTTACCCAGAAGTAGGTCCTTAAAATACAAGGAAATTCCCTAGCCATTTTGGGAGCAGTAGAAGTAAGGGTTTGAAATTAGATAAGAGGGAAAATGTAATTAAATAACAAGCAAATTGGTTGATGGTGTAATTGACAATTATGATGTAGCTGAAAAGGAAAAAAACTGACCGGTAACATGTCAAAGTGATAATACTGAATTACTAACTGCAAGTAGTGAGAAACAAATATTAGGGAGTTTTGAAAGCAGTGCAGTGGGTGAAAAGAATCTGATTCATTAGTTCTTTAAGTACACATAGTTTACTGGGGTTACACTGTAGCTCACTACATAAATATGCATATAACTGTCATCGTGGCAGTCGTTACTTATGTTTTCACTAGCTATTTCCTTATCTTTACAATCAAGAATAACTTTTCAAAAGTACAATGTGAATTCCTCCCTTGTGAAGCTATATTACGGGTAGCCCGTTGAAGCCTTAATGTCACAAATCCAAACCGCAGTTATCAAAATAAATTAAAATTTTTTTAGATTTCTTTGTGGTCCTTGTATGTAATCAAATCGTAACATATCGAATTCAGTGTAACCGATATCACACACGTTATAATTGAGCCCCATTCAACGTACTTATGAATTACACGCGTTAGTTACAATTTATAGCCAAAAGAATATTAGTTCACGTAAAATCAAACCTACACTTTGTTTAAAATACTTATTGATTAGTGAATCACTTTTTCATAACTCACCAATACTTGATTTAAACGAAATCAGTCTAACTTGGTGTGTGACATGTAGGAGTATCACCATTCGGTCGAACTCTGCTGCGACGTAAAAAATTCGACCGAATAATAGAACACTCAGATTCCACACACTATATCAGATTGTTTTGCCAGAATCATTCTTGTTTTTTAGTAAATATTGTTTTTGTCACTGATTAAAACATATTGTAAATTTTTTCTGGCCACAGTTGGTTAATGGAGTGAAAAACGAACTGGAGACGATTACTGATGGCGACGACCGGAAAGCTGCTGAAATTCTAGATAGTCAGTTAGTGTCAGAAATCAAGCAAACCGAACCTTCTATCACGGTATGTTTCTTTTCTTTATTACTTCAGCTAAATAATATTTCCAAAAGTTACCGAAGAAATTTCCTCTTCTTTCAGGTTTGAAATAATGGACATAAAGTTCCGGCTGATGATTCATTTTTCTCCTGGTTTTATGAAATGGAGTCGTCTCAATGAATTTGTTTTGATATTACCCATTAATTAAAATAAAAGTCCGTCTCGCTTCTTACTTTCTTTTCACTTGAGTGAAAATTGAAATATCCTTGTCGTGGAAAAAGTGTTTTAGAGTTTGTCTGCACAGTGATACTTATGATAGCCACTAATCCCGTTGATTATTAATATACTCGAACCAGTATACAAATCTACAAGAAGAAAATTGGCTAATCACTCCAAGTAGTGGCAAATGGTGTGTACTACTCTACTCACTTGTCTTGATCGCCGGTTCCAGTATCATATATGTACTATAATAATCCCTTTTCCCTACCACTGAAGGTCAGAGTACATTAGCCACCTTAAAATCAGGTTTTCACATAGTGAGTAAGCAGTGGGTCACCTTGCTACATTACTGTTTTATCAATATCAGATCTAGATTTGTCTTGTCTACTCTTTACTGCTTGAGACCTTATTTTATTTGCACCATTTTGATACATCGATAAAAGATCGCCTGAAGTAAGCTTTCTGTCAATGCAATATGTGATACAGCTGGTCTGATACCATGTATCCCGTCAAAGCTTATTATTATTATCATTATTATTATTACCTATAACGTTTCTACACTGATGAATGTCAGACAACAGATAGCTTAAGAAATATGTCTTCAAATGTACATACTGCGTCTGTGACACGCATAGAATATCCTAATTAAGTGTTTCGAGTAACTTCATCTGTTTGTCAGGCCTCAGAGTACATATCACGTCCGCTTGTCCGGATACTCTTCAACATCAATGTCCAGTCTATCTCTAAGCGCCTGAGTCGAAGCTGAGTTATCACACTGGAACTCCCATAGCAGTTATTTATGTGTTGTGAAACTAGTAAGTTCGTTGAGAGGCGTTGTGTTTTGTCATCTCTGCCTACTTATTGATGATTGCAGACTGAACTCAGTTAAGGATTAGTTTAGTCTCCATAAGATAAGTTGCACACTTAAATGCTCTTGATCCTACGAATTGTTTCATTTACGAAACTTATTTGGAAGTGGTCAGAATAGCTTCCTGTCACGGATTGTTATCTGTTGGAGTTTCTTGATCTGTTTTTTTGAATCTGTGGAAAGTCATGATATATGACTTTTATGTGTATTCAAAGAGGCTTTTTCATTCCGTCTCTTTCTTGGCTTATATATTATAGTCATTGATCATTTTTCCTTTGGGTTTCGAGTGGAACGTAGGGTTTCAGCAGCACCTTTCCACTTTTTTCTGTTTTTTGCTGTCTTCTGTAACTGGACCCATGACTGCCCATAGTCTCTCACCACCTCCGCTGTCACCCTGGGATGACCCACTCATCGTTTCCCATTTGGGTTCCACTTGAGAACCTGGTGTGGGATGTCATTCGACGGTCTCTTCACTGTATGCCCAATCCATCTCTTACATATTTGTTGAATGGTGGATTCTTGGTTTGTTTGTTCCCGTAGTTTCTTTTTCTAATTCTCTCACCATTTGGTGTTCAACGTGGGCGGCTGTTGATAAATGTTTACAGCCTGTTGGAAATGCTCATCGTTATGCGCTGACCGAGTTTCTTACTCATATTGAATTGCTAACTGACTGGACATTGGTAATGGAAATCCAAATATTAATCCTTATGCTGAGTTAAGGAGATTTCAAAACTGATTTCGGATTGATGAAGTCGTATCTGACCTCTCCATTTGTGGCTTTGACATCATCCGATTCGACTGCCTCTGGTTGAAATGGTGCTTCCTGGTTAAGTGCTGGGAGTAGCCTCTTTTAATTTCCCCCGTTGGTAGTGATCAGTGGTATTCGTCGTCTTCTCTATGTTCACGTAGAGTCCCATTCTCACTCACTGCCTCTTCATCCAGTTTGTTGGTTTTTGCCTGCAACTCTTCGAGTTGGTGTGTCATTCAACACAAATCGTCCGCGAATTCCGTATCTTTAGGCACATAGTGCAGTCCGCTATAATAGGGAATATCATCGCTACTAATAATAGGCAGTCTTGACTTACTTCCTGTATTCACTTCGAAAGGCTTCTGTGAGTTTTCCGTTGAAGATCACTTCACAAGTGCCATCGTCACATAACCTTTGGATGAGGTTGATTAAGAATTTCGGCACTGCACATCATAGGGTTTAAGTAGTTTTCGAATTAGTTCTCTGCCAACGCAACGCCATTTCAAAGTCTATGAAATAGACGATAGGGTTTCGATTGCCATTTTATCTTATCGTTCTAGCCATGCATTAGTCACGCATAAAAATCTGTAGGTACTGCCTTTTCTATTATTATTATCATTACTACTAGCCGTTCTATTACCTGCTTAATATAACATTTTACCCAATGACGTATGAATTTAAGTGCTATAAAATGGACTTGTAGCATATTCATCGAGAATCCATTAAGACATCTAACAGTTAGTAGCTGAAAGTATCCGCATTTCCATAGTAAAAAGCCGTTTTTATTCTTTCACTGTTTGCTTCTATGTGGAGTTTCTATTTAGGGCTATCAAACTCTTGAGATTTAAAATCTAGTGACTTCTAATGTTAATATTTTGTCACTATGTGAAACCGTTTATATTTTGTAAATATTGTTGCACATCGAAGAACCAGTGTTTTTGTTCCTTAGTCACTGTGCAATTAAGCTAGAGAATTCTGTGTGTAGTGAAGATAAATATGCTTAATCTCATATAAGTGCCGATAGTTTGAGGTGCGTTGGTTTAATCTGGAAATTATTTTGATGTGTTCATTATTAGTTTACGTAGGTAACCAACGGCTTTAAATCTGCGATTTCAAAGTACTGATAAATATTAGTGACTGTAGCGTGATAATAGAAGTTGTGGAACAAGTTTTTTATAACGTGACCTCTTGCTTTGAAGAAGTGTAGTTATTCATCTTACATCCAGGAGCAATAAAAAGTTAATGAGCAAATAGGGTCGCTACCACGAACTGACACCAACCTCGAAGGCTTCTTATATACGCTGTCAATTAAATACACGCGGTTATTCTAGAAAAAAAATTAATGGTGTCCAAAGCTTTGCATACCAATGAAGGCCTTTATTTACTAATGCACGATAAGTTTGGTGTATACTCTATAATTTGTGTCTGTTCATTAAAAGTGCAAGTGATGTGTTCTTTAACAGAGGTATGATTACGCCCATCCAACACTTCGTATATTTCTTAATCTGATGCTTGCTCTGAAATAACTGTTAAGAAAAATATATGCTAATAGAGACAGTACTTGAACTTATGCAACTTAATTATAGTTAATGGAATGCTATCTTTCAGGGTGACAAAGATAATTAGCGTTCGACAGGTATTTTGAGTCTCAGCGTCTTCATATACACCCAAACTTAAGAATACGGCTAATCGACTACACTGCCTCAGCAAAAAACTACAACTGGGAAAGCTATCTACTATTTCAAGCACATAAAACATTTTGGCGAAGGAGAAGTAGGAGTATATCCATCCCAATATAACCTGTAAATCGCTCAAGGCCGGTGCAAGGAGCCTTGGAATTGCTGTACTTCGCCTTTTCTATTATGAATACATTGACAATATTATTTCCCTAATTTTCATTTAAGATAGCTGAATCGAAAATCTACAGACAGATGCAAAATAAATTGTTAATCATACATAGTAACTAACAAAACCAAATTAAAACTGCATTTCTGAATATAAAATTCATTACAAACCATTCACATGTCGGCTCTTAGTGCAGATGATTCGACGATGTCTACTAATCTTAACTGCAAGTGAATTTGTGGATGGTGACGCACAAGAGAAACGAAGAAGCGCATTTCGAAGTGTTTGCTACGCTTTCCCACTTGAAACTATCGGTACTAGGTTTGAGCATTTGCGGGAACAACATCACTGACTGAGAAAGGCAGGCAGTAAGTAATAGCGTTGGTTCCAATGCGAATCCACTAAATATATCTAACACTAGGATCGATTCCCCACCTCAAAATCCTTCCGAAATTTCACAGAGCAACTCTTTAGGCTTCCTACAGTTGGTAACAGATTTTCCAGTAGTGACCATTTAATGGTACTCTACTCTCTGCTTTTTTCACCACCAAATACAGGGAACAAACAAGATTCAGGGAGCATGATATGCCGTAGTTACAAACATGGAGACTAGGGATTAGTCAAAGAACTCATTCGGCTCTGTCAATGGAATGAATATTTTACCACTGACTGTCTGGGGGCTGTAGTGTTCCTATTCTACCGGAATGTTACCTTTTATATAGATAATGTTGCTCCTAAGAAGGTAGTGAAATTAAGTAGGCACCTAGCTGAATGCATTGCAAGGGCATACTGCGATGAGTTAAGGAAGTTGATAAAACAGTACTATTCCACTGAGGAAAAATCACTAGTGCACTTGATCCACAGGTTACCTGAATCTGTCAAGTGCCTGCGCCCTGAGAAGGACCTCAACGAAGAGTTAAGTGCACTTAAAAGTACTTTCAAAGTTTATAACCTAACAACACTTCTTAAAAAACGAATGCGGTCGACGTGGGACATCCCTTACTTACTTCACGACAAAGTAATCTACAATGAGCTTGCCATTATCTGTTAACTTTTCAGTGAGTGGTTTGCAAAATTTGGTTTAGAAACACACATTTCTTGTGGAACTGCACCCTTTACTAGCTCCTCTCTCAGAAGCGTAGTGTTCACCAATTAATTAATAGGACAAGCAGTTGAAAGCTTTAAGCATTCTACTAGCACGGGACCGGACGGCCTTGCTTCAATAATTTTCAAAAACAGTACGTGCGGTATTCCTCTATTACTTCTTAAATTCTTCTCAATATCTATGGACACTGGCACCTACCCTAATGAGTGGAAAATTAGCTTTATAATTCCACACTACAAATCTGGTGATAAGGCAAACATTTGCAATTAAAGACCTATAAATGTAACTTCAGTATTCTTGCAAATTGTGGGGAAAGTTGTCAAAGATCAATTATCAGACTATCTACGTAGGGAAGATCTTGTTACAAGGTCTCAACAAGGATTTCTCGAAAATTGCTACTTCGACTTTTTCAACTGCATCACTAGTAGTCGCGAAGCACGTAAGCTAGTCGTTGTTCTCTACTTCGATATATCTAGAGCATTTGAAATGGTATCTCACAGTATTCTCTTTGAAAAGCTGTACTCATGTGGGATTCCCAATCCATTACTCAATTGGTTAAAGTCATTTCTAAGCAACAGGGCACAAATAACCAAAGTCGGGTTAGTATTGCCTCATCCTAGGCAGATGACAGGTGGGGTTGTGCAAAGTAGTGTCCTAGGACCACTTTTATTTGCAGTCTACATTAACAGCATTTGTAACTGCTTCACCTCAGGTGAACCATTCCTATATACTGACGACCTCAAAGTCGTTTACTCCTGCTTAAGTCATGAATTAAACGATATGGTAAGTAAAATACATCTTGAACTAAGTGGTCTCGCAACATGGTGTGCTGAATCCTGTCTAACGCTTAACATTGACAAATGCGGTTGGATTTGTATCGGCAGTAGTAACCTTGACCTCACTATTGAAGCAAATGGGCGAAAACTAGCCAAGTTCACCTCAGTCGTAAATCTCGGTATCAGATACTCTAGTAACTTAACGTTCTCTGAACAAACTGATTATGCTGGATGTAAAACACGAAGGCTCCTGGGATGCATAACTCTCAATTTCTTTTGTTGTGAAACTAGGGTTTTATTAAACAAAGTATGCGTTCAACCTATTTTAGAATACTGCCCGTTTATTCTTAGTGAACTTCAACAGAATGACACGCTTAAATTAGAGAAAGTGCAACGGAAATTTACCTCAAGAACTCTTGGTTTAGAATGTACTCTGAGCGTTACGACAGACTAAGATTAGAACCACTCTGGAAAAGACGTCTTAAGCTAAACCTTATTTTCCACTACAAACTAACTAACCATCTCTTGCACTCCTCCAGGCCAATAACTAATTCTACCACTGTCATCAGTTACAATCTTAGAAATCATGACAACCTAGTTGCTATAGAGCATTGTCAGACTTACATGCGGCACAACTTCTTCAGTAAGTTTTCAGTCATTTTGAGTGGACTACTAGCTAATGTGCGTGATGCAAACACACTTCCAGTGTTCATCTCTTCAGTCACCAGACTGCTCGAAGATGACAATGCACCCCTGCGTCTGACTCCTACACCCTTTTGAAAATACTATGAAACCACAACTATAAATGTTAATATTATTGGAAGTAGATGATAAACATTTCTACACGAGACATTAATATTAGTTCACACCTAATATAAAAGTTAACATAACAGGACTAGTTAGTTAGTGTACCAACACAAACATAGTTAATACATAGAATGTATGTATATATAAATTTATGGATCACTCCTTGAGGACTCCATTTGCTCTCTTCTGTGCTGCCGTCGTTTGTCTTCTTTTTTCTCTCACCATTTTAGCTTCTATAGGACTATTTGAATGAGAATAAAGAATGTGGATATTTGGCCACTTACAATGACAAATGATCTGCAAACATTACTGGTCCCATATCCTAAAACTGTCTCCTGAATTGCCCATTAAATTACTCCACGATCAGTTTAAATGCGCACCTGAGCGTATAGCACGTGATAGACGAATGCAAAACATGCTATTTCTGCCGACATCGAAACTCCTAAAGCTTCCTGCAGTTCATAATGAAACCTATTAATATATGTGTAAAACTTGGGCACTGTGGTAATAAGTAATTCCATATTATTTTGTTTATTAGATGTATCACACAGTGAAACAGTTTTATTTACTGGATGACGTTTCGAACAAAACCTATTGTTCATCATCTTATCTATTGTAATCACACAACTTGAATTTTATAGTTTTCTTTGTTCTTTCCTATTTGTAGTCATTGGGGTAGTAGAATTTTCCGGATTTCTGGGACAGGTGTTGAATTATTCTAATTACACGTATATGCAGTTGATTCGTTCAACAAAGCTTTTGTTATCAATCTAACCCTCCACCTTGTGACGTTAGATTTGAAAACTATCATCTTCTCCCATACTATTGTATGGTTGTGTGTAATTACATGCAGTGCTATAGCTGAAGTATTCTGTAGATTTCTTATCTTATTCGGATCAATTAATTTAGATTTTACTAGGTTTTTATGCTCTGCTAGTCTGACTGAACCTGTTCTACTAGTTTGACCTGACAATCATTGCAGGGTATCAGATAAACTAAACTTTTGTTTTAAAGGCTCCACAAGATACTTTAACCGACAATGCTTGTTTCTAATTGAATTTGTAGGTTTGAATACCACTCCTTTTCCTGCCCTGTTAAGAATTCTGCGTAAGGCTTCCGAGGTTCCTTCCTTTTATGGAATTACTAGTGATGATTCAGATTCCTCATTGCTGCTATTGTCTTGCGCATGTTTGACATGCATGTCGTCAGTGATATTATTATTATTAAAATTATAATAATAATTATTATCACTAATAATATTATCATTATTTGATGATAATAGATAGTTGGAGGCAATCAGCCGGAAGCCTTCGATCTAGGTTTCGTGCTAGTTGTCACTCGTCAGCAAGGCGTATCTGCAAACTCGAAGGAACTCATTTCCCTTCTGAGATTCGAACCCGCGTCACCTAGTGTTGCAGTCAGAGACGTTACCACTGAGCCATTCGGGTTCACGATTGACCTCATGTGGGACTGTAGTGAATATTTTAATTGGAATCTTTTAACTGGTGTGACGTGTCGAGTCCTCTCTTTCGTGAAGAGTGAATTATATCAGTTAGGTTTGCAATAGGGAAACCGATCTAGGTAGCTCGCCATCACAATAGACATTCATTTAATGAATATATATTACATTAAATTATTTCTCATATTTTTACATTTCTCAATAGAAACACTATAATTTGTAAAAAGGAAATTATTAACAATCAAGCCTAATATTATCCGAATCATTTGGTGTCTTCGATAGAATTAACATTGCATAGTGATTACAATCTCTTATTTAAAAAAATCAAAATAAAAAAAGATAAAGCATGGCATCAGCCAAAAATTTTCGCAAATCCCAGCCGTAAGCCAACTAGCACGTACTTCGGCCACTTTACGCCAACTATCCGAAGTTGTCGTGCACACTTAAGTCGTCTCGTCAAAGCTTCACATCCGTCTTCTGTCTATTCTTACTCTTATCCTTATTCCTCCTCTTCCTACCACTATCACTATCACCATTACTGATATTATCATCACCGTCATCATCATCATCACGATTATTACTATTATAACTAGTATTCCGCCTCTTCTAAGCCCACTGCACACTATGCATCACCGTCTTCTTCCTTTTCTTCTTCTTCTTCCTCATCCACTTCTTCTGCTTATTCCTTCTACTCTCACACTTACACTCACACTCACACTCACAGTTAGTCTCACTCTTACTCTTACTCTTCGTATTCTCATTATTCCATGTATTCCTCCACCTCTGCCTCACCTTTTCATCACACAAAATAACCAAAGTTTATCCAAGCATATTGCTGGCTGGGGACCATCACAACTTCACTGTTTCACCTCTCCATTACACCCAACACACACACACACACACACACATCGGATAGTACTCAACTAGACTGCCTAAAGAGAAGCTCTCCATTACAAGTGATTATCAACAAGTCGCCATTTCACAGAATCCAACGCAAACACAACTGTCTAGCAATCTCAGTCGTTATTACTCGCCTAGTTCAGCTTCCATTCACACCGATATGAATAAATAGGTATGCAAATAAATATATCAATAAATGAATAAATAAGTGAAGAAGTGTCGTCTACCACTCTGAATGAAGAGTCCACATTCCTTGTGACTAGATAAATCATGCAGACAATTGAAGGCGAAGAAATCAACTGCTAGCATTAACCTGAGGAAATCTCAAGGCGAAGCAGCTTTCTTCAGAATCGCACCAACCTCGTCAACGAGTTCCACAGAAATCTGAAGACTCAATATTCCGCCTAAAACAACCAACAGTAAGCATACACTATAGCCACATTGACAAACTCAGTCTATTCCTTCCCTAATCTTCAGTAATATAAAATCTCACAGGTGAGAAAATCCGCCGAAAACGCACACTCTGCATGCAATCAAGCTGTTTCCTTATGCTGACTGGTGGTGGAACGGTTTCATTGAGAAACAATCTGTACATCACCTCCTCGTCATATTCTCGCCACCTGATCGTCACATGTTATCATTCTTCGCTTGTAGAATATCACCGTAAGAGGAGGAGTGGGGCTTCCACTCATCCTCAACCATGCCACACCATCTGAAGTGCATAACACTTATTGCAAATCAGTGACCTCCAGACAAGGACAATAATATCTCTCCACTTGGTGTCTGGCAGTCTGTCTGTCTGGCTGACTAGTAAGTATCACCTCCTCCCCCTCCTCACACAACCCAAACCACACAGTCGAGAGTGTGTATGGATTCTTCCTTCAAATTCGACTTCAACTTGTAGGTAGGAGGCGATCAGGATTAAGGCACGCCTAAGCATATAGCACGTGATAGACAAATGCAAAACAAGCTATTTCCACCGACATCGAAACTCCTAAAGCTTCCTGCAGTTCATTATGAAACCTATCGCAAATCTCTGTCATAAGCCAGCTAGCACGTACTTCGGCCACTTTACGCCACCTATCCGAAGATGTCGTGCACACTTAAGTCGTCTCGTCAAAGCTTCACATCCGTCTTCAGTCTATTCTTACTCTTATCCTTATTCCTCCTCTTCCTACCACTATCACTATCACCATTACTGATATTATCATCACCGTCATCATCATCATCACGATTATTACTATTATAACTAGTATTCCGCCTCTTCTAAGCCCACTGCACACTATGCATCACCGTCTTCTTCCTTTTCTTCTTCTTCTTCCTCATCCACTTCTTCTGCTTATTCCTTCTACTCTCACACTTACACTCACACTCACACTCACAGTTAGTCTCACTCTTACTCTTACTCTTCGTATTCTCATTATTCCATGTATTCCTCCACCTCTGCCTCACCTTTTCATCACACAAAATAACCAAAGTTTATCCAAGCATATTGCTGGCTGGGGACCATCACAACTTCACTGTTTCACCTCTCCATTACACCCAACACACACACACACACACACATCGGATAGTACTCAACTAGACTGCCTAAAGAGAAGCTCTCCATTACAAGTGATTATCAACAAGTCGCCATTTCACAGAATCCAACGCAAACACAACTGTCTAGCAATCTCAGTCGTTATTACTCGCCTAGTTCAGCTTCCATTCACACCGATATGAATAAATAGGTATGCAAATAAATATATCAATAAATGAATAAATAAGTGAAGAAGTGTCGTCTACCACTCTGAATGAAGAGTCCACATTCCTTGTGACTAGATAAATCATGCAGACAATTGAAGGCGAAGAAATCAACTGCTAGCATTAACCTGAGGAAATCTCAAGGCGAAGCAGCTTTCTTCAGAATCGCACCAACCTCGTCAACGAGTTCCACAGAAATCTCAAGACTCAATATTCCGCCTAAAACAACCAACAGTAAGCATACACTATAGCCACATTGACAAACTCAGTCTATTCCTTCCCTAATCTTCAGTAATATAAAATCTCACAGGTGAGAAAATCCGCCGAAAACGCACACTCTGCATGCAATCAAGCTGTTTCCTTATGCTGACTGGTGGTGGAACGGTTTCATTGAGAAACAATCTGTACATCACCTCCTCGTCATATTCTCGCCACCTGATCGTCACATGTTATCATTCTTCGCTTGTAGAATATCACCGTAAGAGGAGGAGTGGGGCTTCCACTCATCCTCAACCATGCCACACCATCTGAAGTGCATAACACTTATTGCAAATCAGTGACCTCCAGACAAGGACAATAATATCTCTCCACTTGGTGTCTGGCTGGCTGACTAGTAAGTATCACCTCCTCCCCCTCCTCACACAACCCAAACCACACAGTCGAGAGCGTGTATGGATTCTTCCTTCAAATTCGACTTCAACTTGTAGGTAGGAGGCGATCAGGATTAAGGCACGCCTAAGCATATAGCACGTGATAGACAAATGCAAAACAAGCTATTTCCACCGACATCGAAACTCCTAAAGCTTCCTGCAGTTCATTATGAAACCTATCGCAAATCTCTGTCATAAGCCAGCTAGCACGTACTTCGGCCACTTTACGCCACCTATCCGAAGTTGTCGTGCACACTTAAGTCGTCTCGTCAAAGCTTCACATCCGTCTTCTGTCTATTCTTACTCTTATCCTTATTCCTCCTCTTCCTACCACTATCACTATCACCATTACTGATATTATCATCACCGTCATCATCATCATCACGATTATTACTATTATAACTAGTATTCCGCCTCTTCTAAGCCCACTGCACACTATGCATCACCGTCTTCTTCCTTTTCTTCTTCTTCTTCCTCATCCACTTCTTCTGCTTATTCCTTCTACTCTCACACTTACACTCACACTCACACTCACAGTTAGTCTCACTCTTACTCTTACTCTTCGTATTCTCATTATTCCATGTATTCCTCCACCTCTGCCTCACCTTTTCATCACACAAAATAACCAAAGTTTATCCAAGCATATTGCTGGCTGGGGACCATCACAACTTCACTGTTTCACCTCTCCATTACACCCAACACACACACACACACACATCGGATAGTACTCAACTAGACTGCCTAAAGAGAAGCTCTCCATTACAAGTGATTATCAACAAGTCGCCATTTCACAGAATCCAACGCAAACACAACTGTCTAGCAATCTCAGTCGTTATTACTCGCCTAGTTCAGCTTCCATTCACACCGATATGAATAAATAGGTATGCAAATAAATATATCAATAAATGAATAAATAAGTGAAGAAGTGTCGTCTACCACTCTGAATGAAGAGTCCACATTCCTTGTGACTAGATAAATCATGCAGACAATTGAAGGCGAAGAAATCAACTGCTAGCATTAACCTGAGGAAATCTCAAGGCGAAGCAGCTTTCTTCAGAATCGCACCAACCTCGTCAACGAGTTCCACAGAAATCTGAAGACTCAATATTCCGCCTAAAACAACCAACAGTAAGCATACACTATAGCCACATTGACAAACTCAGTCTATTCCTTCCCTAATCTTCAGTAATATAAAATCTCACAGGTGAGAAAATCCGCCGAAAACGCACACTCTGCATGCAATCAAGCTGTTTCCTTATGCTGACTGGTGGTGGAACGGTTTCATTGAGAAACAATCTGTACATCACCTCCTCGTCATATTCTCGCCACCTGATCGTCACATGTTATCATTCTTCGCTTGTAGAATATCACCGTAAGAGGAGGAGTGGGGCTTCCACTCATCCTCAACCATGCCACACCATCTGAAGTGCATAACACTTATTGCAAATCAGTGACCTCCAGACAAGGACAATAATATCTCTCCACTTGGTGTCTGGCAGTCTGTCTGGCTGGCTGACTAGTAAGTATCACCTCCTCCCCCTCCTCACACAACCCAAACCACACAGTCGAGAGCGTGTATGGATTCTTCCTTCAAATTCGACTTCAACTTGTAGGTAGGAGGCGATCAGGATTAAGGCACGCCTAAGCATATAGCACGTGATAGACAAATGCAAAACAAGCTATTTCCGCCGACATCGAAACTCCTAAAGCTTCCTGCAGTTCATAATGAAACCTATCGCAAATCTCTGTCATAAGCCAGCTAGCACGTACTTCGGCCACTTTACGCCAACTATCCGAAGTTGTCGTGCACACTTAAGTCGTCTCGTCAAAGCTTCACATCCGTCTTCTGTCTATTCTTACTCTTATCCTTATTCCTCCTCTTCCTACCACTATCACTATCACCATTACTGATATTATCATCACCGTCATCATCATCATCACGATTATTACTATTATAACTAGTATTCCGCCTCTTCTAAGCCCACTGCACACTATGCATCACCGTCTTCTTCCTTTTCTTCTTCTTCTTCCTCATCCACTTCTTCTGCTTATTCCTTCTACTCTCACACTTACACTCACACTCACACTCACAGTTAGTCTCACTCTTACTCTTACTCTTCGTATTCTCATTATTCCATGTATTCCTCCACCTCTGCCTCACCTTTTCATCACACAAAATAACCAAAGTTTATCCAAGCATATTGCTGGCTGGGGACCATCACAACTTCACTGTTTCACCTCTCCATTACACCCAACACACACACACACACACACACATCGGATAGTACTCAACTAGACTGCCTAAAGAGAAGCTCTCCATTACAAGTGATTATCAACAAGTCGCCATTTCACAGAATCCAACGCAAACACAACTGTCTAGCAATCTCAGTCGTTATTACTCGCCTAGTTCAGCTTCCATTCACACCGATATGAATAAATAGGTATGCAAATAAATATATCAATAAATGAATAAATAAGTGAAGAAGTGTCGTCTACCACTCTGAATGAAGAGTCCACATTCCTTGTGACTAGATAAATCATGCAGACAATTGAAGGCGAAGAAATCAACTGCTAGCATTAACCTGAGGAAATCTCAAGGCGAAGCAGCTTTCTTCAGAATCGCACCAACCTCGTCAACGAGTTCCACAGAAATCTCAAGACTCAATATTCCGCCTAAAACAACCAACAGTAAGCATACACTATAGCCACATTGACAAACTCAGTCTATTCCTTCCCTAATCTTCAGTAATATAAAATCTCACAGGTGAGAAAATCCGCCGAAAACGCACACTCTGCATGCAATCAAGCTGTTTCCTTATGCTGACTGGTGGTGGAACGGTTTCATTGAGAAACAATCTGTACATCACCTCCTCGTCATATTCTCGCCACCTGATCGTCACATGTTATCATTCTTCGCTTGTAGAATATCACCGTAAGAGGAGGAGTGGGGCTTCCACTCATCCTCAACCATGCCACACCATCTGAAGTGCATAACACTTATTGCAAATCAGTGACCTCCAGACAAGGACAATAATATCTCTCCACTTGGTGTCTGGCAGTCTGTCTGGCTGGCTGACTAGTAAGTATCACCTCCTCCCCCTCCTCACACAACCCAAACCACACAGTCGAGAGCGTGTATGGATTCTTCCTTCAAATTCGACTTCAACTTGTAGGTAGGAGGCGATCAGGATTAAGGCACGCCTAAGCATATAGCACGTGATAGACAAATGCAAAACAAGCTATTTCCGCCGACATCGAAACTCCTAAAGCTTCCTGCAGTTCATAATGAAACCTATCGCAAATCTCTGTCATAAGCCAGCTAGCACGTACTTCGGCCACTTTACGCCAACTATCCGAAGTTGTCGTGCACACTTAAGTCGTCTCGTCAAAGCTTCACATCCGTCTTCTGTCTATTCTTACTCTTATCCTTATTCCTCCTCTTCCTACCACTATCACTATCACCATTACTGATATTATCATCACCGTCATCATCATCATCACGATTATTACTATTATAACTAGTATTCCGCCTCTTCTAAGCCCACTGCACACTATGCATCACCGTCTTCTTCCTTTTCTTCTTCTTCTTCCTCATCCACTTCTTCTGCTTATTCCTTCTACTCTCACACTTACACTCACACTCACACTCACAGTTAGTCTCACTCTTACTCTTACTCTTCGTATTCTCATTATTCCATGTATTCCTCCACCTCTGCCTCACCTTTTCATCACACAAAATAACCAAAGTTTATCCAAGCATATTGCTGGCTGGGGACCATCACAACTTCACTGTTTCACCTCTCCATTACACCCAACACACACACACACACATCGGATAGTACTCAACTAGACTGCCTAAAGAGAAGCTCTCCATTACAAGTGATTATCAACAAGTCGCCATTTCACAGAATCCAACGCAAACACAACTGTCTAGCAATCTCAGTCGTTATTACTCGCCTAGTTCAGCTTCCATTCACACCGATATGAATAAATAGGTATGCAAATAAATATATCAATAAATGAATAAATAAGTGAAGAAGTGTCGTCTACCATTCTGAATGAAGAGTCCACATTCCTTGTGACTAGATAAATCATGCAGACAATTGAAGGCGAAGAAATCAACTGCTAGCATTAACCTGAGGAAATCTCAAGGCGAAGCAGCTTTCTTCAGAATCGCACCAACCTCGTCAACGAGTTCCACAGAAATCTGAAGACTCAATATTCCGCCTAAAACAACCAACAGTAAGCATACACTATAGCCACATTGACAAACTCAGTCTATTCCTTCCCTAATCTTCAGTAATATAAAATCTCACAGGTGAGAAAATCCGCCGAAAACGCACACTCTGCATGCAATCAAGCTGTTTGCTTATGCTGACTGGTGGTGGAACGGTTTCATTGAGAAACAATCTGTGCATCACCTCCTCGTCATATTCTCGCCACCTGATCGTCACATGTTATCATTCTTCGCTTGTAGAATATCACCGTAAGAGGAGGAGTGGGGCTTCCACTCATCCTCAACCATGCCACACCATCTGAAGTGCATAACACTTATTGCAAATCAGTGACCTCCAGACAAGGACAATAATATCTCTCCACTTGGTGTCTGGCAGTCTGTCTGGCTGGCTGACTAGTAAGTATCACCTCCTCCCCCTCCTCACACAACCCAAACCACACAGTCGAGAGCGTGTATGGATTCTTCCTTCAAATTCGACTTCAACTTGTAGGTAGGAGGCGATCAGGATTAAGGCACGCCTAAGCATATAGCACGTGATAGACAAATGCAAAACAAGCTATTTCCGCCGACATCGAAACTCCTAAAGCTTCCTGCAGTTCATAATGAAACCTATCGCAAATCTCTGTCATAAGCCAACTAGCACGTACTTCGGCCACTTTACGCCAACTATCCGAAGTTGTCGTGCACACTTAAGTCGTCTCGTCAAAGCTTCACATCCGTCTTCTGTCTATTCTTACTCTTATCCTTATTCCTCCTCTTCCTACCACTATCACTATCACCATTACTGATATTATCATCACCGTCATCATCATCATCACGATTATTACTATTATAACTAGTATTCCGCCTCTTCTAAGCCCACTGCACACTATGCATCACCGTCTTCTTCCTTTTCTTCTTCTTCTTCCTCATCCACTTCTTCTGCTTATTCCTTCTACTCTCACACTTACACTCACACTCACACTCACAGTTAGTCTCACTCTTACTCTTACTCTTCGTATTCTCATTATTCCATGTATTCCTCCACCTCTGCCTCACCTTTTCATCACACAAAATAACCAAAGTTTATCCAAGCATATTGCTGGCTGGGGACCATCACAACTTCACTGTTTCACCTCTCCATTACACCCAACGCACACACACACACACACATCGGATAGTACTCAACTAGACTGCCTAAAGAGAAGCTCTCCATTACAAGTGATTATCAACAAGTCGCCATTTCACAGAATCCAACGCAAACACAACTGTCTAGCAATCTCAGTCGTTATTACTCGCCTAGTTCAGCTTCCATTCACACCGATATGAATAAATAGGTATGCAAATAAATATATCAATAAATGAATAAATAAGTGAAGAAGTGTCGTCTACCATTCTGAATGAAGAGTCCACATTCCTTGTGACTAGATAAATCATGCAGACAATTGAAGGCGAAGAAATCAACTGCTAGCATTAACCTGAGGAAATCTCAAGGCGAAGCAGCTTTCTTCAGAATCGCACCAACCTCGTCAACGAGTTCCACAGAAATCTGAAGACTCAATATTCCGCCTAAAACAACCAACAGTAAGCATACACTATAGCCACATTGACAAACTCAGTCTATTCCTTCCCTAATCTTCAGTAATATAAAATCTCACAGGTGAGAAAATCCGCCGAAAACGCACACTCTGCATGCAATCAAGCTGTTTCCTTATGCTGACTTGTGGTGGAACGGTTTCATTGAGAAACAATCTGTACATCACCTCCTCGTCATATTCTCGCCACCTGATCGTCACATGTTATCATTCTTCGCTTGTAGAATATCACCGTAAGAGGAGGAGTGGGGCTTCCACTCATCCTCAACCATGCCACACCATCTGAAGTGCATAACACTTATTGCAAATCAGTGACCTCCAGACAAGGACAATAATATCTCTCCACTTGGTGTCTGGCAGTCTGTCTGGCTGGCTGACTAGTAAGTATCACCTCCTCCCCCTCCTCACACAACCCAAACCACACAGTCGAGAGCGTGTATGGATTCTTCCTTCAAATTCGACTTCAACTTGTAGGTAGGAGGCGATCAGGATTAAGGCACGCCTAAGCATATAGCACGTGATAGACAAATGCAAAACAAGCTATTTCCGCCGACATCGAAACTCCTAAAGCTTCCTGCAGTTCATAATGAAACCTATCGCAAATCTCTGTCATAAGCCAACTAGCACGTACTTCGGCCACTTTACGCCAACTATCCGAAGTTGTCGTGCACACTTAAGTCGTCTCGTCAAAGCTTCACATCCGTCTTCTGTCTATTCTTACTCTTATCCTTATTCCTCCTCTTCCTACCACTATCACTATCACCATTACTGATATTATCATCACCGTCATCATCATCATCACGATTATTACTATTATAACTAGTATTCCGCCTCTTCTAAGCCCACTGCACACTATGCATCACCGTCTTTCTTCTTCTTCTTCCTCATCCACTTCTTCTGCTTATTCCTTCTACTCTCACACTTACACTCACACTCACACTCACAGTTAGTCTCACTCTTACTCTTACTCTTCGTATTCTCATTATTCCATGTATTCCTCCACCTCTGCCTCACCTTTTCATCACACAAAATAACCAAAGTTTATCCAAGCATATTGCTGGCTGGGGACCATCACAACTTCACTGTTTCACCTCTCCATTACACCCAACACACACACACACACACACATCGGATAGTACTCAACTAGACTGCCTAAAGAGAAGCTCTCCATTACAAGTGATTATCAACAAGTCGCCATTTCACAGAATCCAACGCAAACACAACTGTCTAGCAATCTCAGTCGTTATTACTCGCCTAGTTCAGCCTCCATTCACACCGAAATGAATAAATAGGCATGCAAATAAATATATCAATAAATGAATAAATAAGTGAAGAAGTGTCGTCTACCACTCTGAATGAAGAGTCCACATTCCTTGTGACTAGATAAATCATGCAGACAATTGAAGGCGAAGAAATCAACTGCTAGCATTAACCTGAGGAAATCTCAAGGCGAAGCAGCTTTCTTCAGAATCGCACCAACCTCGTCAACGAGTTCCACAGAAATCTGAAGACTCAATATTCCGCCTAAAACAACCAACAGTAAGCATACACTATAGCCACATTGACAAACTCAGTCTATTCCTTCCCTAATCTTCAGTAATATAAAATCTCACAGGTGAGAAAATCCGCCGAAAACGCACACTCTGCATGCAATCAAGCTGTTTCCTTATGCTGACTTGTGGTGGAACGGTTTCATTGAGAAACAATCTGTACATCACCTCCTCGTCATATTCTCGCCACCTGATCGTCACATGTTATCATTCTTCGCTTGTAGAATATCACCGTAAGAGGAGGAGTGGGGCTTCCACTCATCCTCAACCATGCCACACCATCTGAAGTGCATAACACTTATTGCAAATCAGTGACCTCCAGACAAGGACAATAATATCTCTCCACTTGGTGTCTGGCAGTCTGTCTGGCTGGCTGACTAGTAAGTATCACCCCCTCCCCCTCCTCACACAACCCAAACCACACAGTCGAGAGCGTGTATGGATTCTTCCTTCAAATTCGACTTCAACTTGTAGGTAGGAGGCGATCAGGATTAAGGCACGCCTAAGCATATAGCACGTGATAGACAAATGCAAAACAAGCTATTTCCGCCGACATCGAAACTCCTAAAGCTTCCTGCAGTTCATAATGAAACCTATCGCAAATCTCTGTCATAAGCCAACTAGCACGTACTTCGGCCACTTTACGCCAACTATCCGAAGTTGTCGTGCACACTTAAGTCGTCTCGTCAAAGCTTCACATCCGTCTTCTGTCTATTCTTACTCTTATCCTTATTCCTCCTCTTCCTACCACTATCACTATCACCATTACTGATATTATCATCACCGTCATCATCATCATCACGATTATTACTATTATAACTAGTATTCCGCCTCTTCTAAGCCCACTGCACACTATGCATCACCGTCTTCTTCTTTTCTTCTTCTTCTTCCTCATCCACTTCTTCTGCTTATTCCTTCTACTCTCACACTTACACTCACACTCACACTCACAGTTAGTCTCACTCTTACTCTTACTCTTCGTATTCTCATTATTCCATGTATTCCTCCACCTCTGCCTCACCTTTTCATCACACAAAATAACCAAAGTTTATCCAAGCATATTGCTGGCTGGGGACCATCACAACTTCACTGTTTCACCTCTCCATTACACCCAACACACACACACACACACACACATCGGATAGTACTCAACTAGACTGCCTAAAGAGAAGCTCTCCATTACAAGTGATTATCAACAAGTCGCCATTTCACAGAATCCAACGCAAACACAACTGTCTAGCAATCTCAGTCGTTATTACTCGCCTAGTTCAGCTTCCATTCACACCGATATGAATAAATAGGTATGCAAATAAATATATCAATAAATGAATAAATAAGTGAAGAAGTGTCGTCTACCACTCTGAATGAAGAGTCCACATTCCTTGTGACTAGATAAATCATGCAGACAATTGAAGGCGAAGAAATCAACTGCTAGCATTAACCTGAGGAAATCTCAAGGCGAAGCAGCTTTCTTCAGAATCGCACCAACCTCGTCAACGAGTTCCACAGAAATCTGAAGACTCAATATTCCGCCTAAAACAACCAACAGTAAGCATACACTATAGCCACATTGACAAACTCAGTCTATTCCTTCCCTAATCTTCAGTAATATAAAATCTCACAGGTGAGAAAATCCGCCGAAAACGCACACTCTGCATGCAATCAAGCTGTTTCCTTATGCTGACTGGTGGTGGAACGGTTTCATTGAGAAACAATCTGTGCATCACCTCCTCGTCATATTCTCGCCACCTGATCGTCACATGTTATCATTCTTCGCTTGTAGAATATCACCGTAAGAGGAGGAGTGGGGCTTCCACTCATCCTCAACCATGCCACACCATCTGAAGTGCATAACACTTATTGCAAATCAGTGACCTCCAGACAAGGACAATAATATCTCTCCACTTGGTGTCTGGCAGTCTGTCTGGCTGGCTGACTAGTAAGTATCACCTCCTCCCCCTCCTCACACAACCCAAACCACAC
>OX235279.1:51049869-51083531 GCA_944472155.2 Trichobilharzia szidati | reverse complement strand
CATGGTTGATCCAGACTTGTTCGGAACATTTTATAGGCATCCTTAGGTTTTATCAGTATTACATACGACATGAGACTTACACTACTTCCAGCAGTTTATGAATTTTACGTCCACTTGTCCTACTAGATTTATCACCTTCCAGGCTTTGTCCCCCTTTTTAGTACTTTCAATATTAATTTATACGGTATTTGCAGTTTCTGTGAGTTATGTTTTGGTGACTGCTTGTAGTTATTCGTCTTAACCTTCTTTTGTGCAGTGTCACTTGAATTGTATACAAATAACAATCAATACAACATAGTAACAGTGTCATTATTGAGAATTCAAACCTGTGATTATGATCTCCTTAAGTAGAACGCAAAAATTAATTATTTGTATGGTATGTAGTTTGGAGAAAATTATCACCATGTAAAATAAGGTTGTAAAAACGTAGTTCTTGAACTGTATTTGAGAATTATACGCATAATAGAATTAAAATACCAATGTGATAGTAAGCGAAGCTCTAAGAAAAACTGCTAACTTATCTGGTATTTCTGCCATTCTAAGCAAAGTCATAGCCTTTTTGTTTCCCCCGTGCGGTAAAGTACCGATAAGCATTAAAGTGTATGTGAAGGGTTACCTGATGGCTGCCTCCAATTACCCAACATAAATCTACAGTTCACCACTATGACAAGCACCCTACTTTACTGGTACAAATTAGTTAACACCGAGAACTTTCCAGTGGCCAATTAACACTGGTCGGTATTTTCACTTTTTATATACTTATGACTTTCTTAAAATTCAGAATTCTTTTTGTCTCAACACCTGTCCGTTTAAAGCGTTATCTGTGTATTTCCTAGAGCTTCCAAAAATTCTTTTTGGACAGGGCAGTGTTATGGAGAAAAAATCATTAATCTTAACTTTTATTAGAAGACTAAAATTGTATTGTTTGAAATTTCAAATCTGAGGTGTAAGCTGCATAATAACAGTTCACATAATCGTAAGGATCAATCGTTGAAGACTAGTGATATGGTTGAAAGTTCTTCACAACAAGGCTGATGTATGTACCCCTGGTCCTCAAAACTAGCAATCACTGATGTTTATTAAATTATTCACTCTTCAATACTTATTTGTCCATCAAAATATTCTGTCTGAGTTTTCTTGTGTATTTTTAAATCTGACAACTTGAATTTATACACATCCGTTCAAAGTACCACATGCATTCATTAGTTAGTCACTTCGAGACTTATATTGAGTGAATGTCAAACAATGAGCAATAAATATAAGTTTGAAAAATAGTGAATTCGATAAAATAAGTCAATATTCAGTGAGATTGATGCTTCAGTGCCATTGGTTACAAAAGTTCTAAAGATGTCTTTAAATTCACGTTGAGTGTTTCAGTGATTGTCACACTATGCAGCAAATAAACGTATAACACACTGGTTCGCGGTAACTAAGGGCTCTCAGCAGCCAATGGAATATTTTCAGTGAATCCAGCTAGGCTCTTTTATTCATAGCGTTTGTTTGTTTAATTTTCTTCGGCGCCCAATTGTTGTGGAACTATCCAGCCAAGTCTTGATCACAGTTTGTATTAGTTGTAATTATCGTTTAGAAGAAAACCTTTTTGGTATTTCATTTCTTTGATCCGATATTATTTGCTTTAAGAAAAAATCGTAACATAATGTTATAGGACTTTGAAGTTACCTTTCTTTGTTTTTAAATATTTCACCGTTTATCTTGTAGATTGTAACCGAAATAACTGATGGAGGCTGCGATTATACTTTTGAATGTGTAGGAAATGTGGAAACTATGAGGCAGGCTTTGGAGTCTTGCCATAAAGGCTGGGGTGTCTCAGTTATAATTGGTGTTGCAAAGGCTGGGACTGAGATTTCGACTCGGCCATTCCAACTTGTAACAGGACGTACATGGAAAGGTTCAGCTTTTGGAGGTTTGTTGTATATCACAACTTTAGTTAATTTGTAAAGCTAATCCCTCTAATTTGAAACAAACTTTCGAAACTCAGTCCAGGAAGAACAAATATTGTGATTAGCCTGTGCCCTGTCTTGATTATATCTCCTTTCAATTAACGAACACCGTTTGCAAAGTATATTACTTATGTTTCACACCAGTACATTGAACAGGTTAAGCCAGTTTGTCTGACTTACCTACTGACTGACCGGTTTCAACGTAGAACTTTACACAGATGTGTAGCAGTTCGAGATGCCACATCACAGAGTGAATGCATCTGAACCATCATTGACAACGACGATTTTGAACTATATCACCGATTGTCTCCAGCCACTGGTTTTTAACACCCGAGGAACCCAACCAGGAAGTGTACACATCTCTACGTGGCTGGCTGGCTTAAACTAATTGCTATGGATTTCGTTGACTGATGAAGCCATGTTTTGGTTTGACCACCGCTAGCTCTTTTTTAGCCTTATCCTATGCCAGCTAACATTGCCCGTCGAGGAAGACGATAAGTGTGCTTGCATAACATGTGTCCTAACCATCTCAATCGGTGTAACTTCACAACCTCGTCGATTGGTTTCCTCTCGTTACCTAGTACTCGATGTCTAACGCCAATATTGCTTACCCTATTATGCTACGTAACACATTTAATCTTTGGTTGCTAGTCTTCGCTTCTGAGATTAGCAGCCTTAGCCTGCTTCAGGGTGTTACTGTGTTATAGCACATTGCAAAGATTATGTTTACTAGTGGGTGCAAGCAGCCATTTTTCAGTATTAGAATTACTTGCTACTCGCAACACAGAGCTCGTAATTCTTATACGAGTTGAACGTTTATTACGTGTAAGTTAGAGTGTCCTTGGTTTTTCTTGACTTATATTGCTAGTCGTATGGGTTGGAGTATCTTGTTTGCAGTTTTGAGCTGCCTTTGGGAGTACGCTTCATGTGTTTCCAACAGGACAGTGTGTAGGGTTGGGTCAGGACAACGGTTCATATAGCAAGCACCAATCATTATCAACGGAAGAAATTCAGAAGTCACTTCTTGCACTTATCGAAGCAGCTACAGACGGCAAGGATGAAGATGGCATAGTCCAGATTGGAAAGGCGAAACAGTGTGGAAGCCTGTTGCACTCAGAGTAAGCACCAAGATCTGAGGATGAAATGGCACTTTATTGAGTCTGGGAGTTCAGTGAGTGGTGGGGCGGTTGCTCATACGCATCTCCCATACTCAATAAAGTGCCATTTCATCCTCAGATCCTGTTCCTTACTCTGAGTGCAGCAGTTTTCCACACTGATTGTTTCGCCTTTCCAATTTGGGCTATGCCATCTTCATCCTTGCCGTCTGTAGCTGCTTCGATAAGTGCAAGAAGTGACTTCTGAATTTCTTCCGTTGATAACGATTGGTGTTGTTATTGATGGTTAGGTATCATCACCCCTGTCTACCCTGTCTTCACTTGAAGTCCTGTCTTCTCTGCCATTTTCACCAACATGTTAGTCTTTGCCTATATATCTTCCAGTTGTGGTGATCTATATTTAGTGTGTTAATTGACTATACCTTTTTTAAGCCACATCAATTATTATTATCATAATGTACTAGTTGATGAATTTGTGATTGCTTCTTGTCTGTCTCTCGTTGTGTGTTCTCTCTCTGTGATCGCTATAGCGTTGTGAGTCGAGCGACTTATTACCTATCATGAAATCAGCTAACGAGTATAATTATGCCGTCTATCAGTCATAGGTAGCCATCGATGGCGAATATTTAGTGTATTTAATTTTTTAGCTTCATAAGTTATAAATAATCTATGGATCCGTGGACGACTAAAAAGTGAAAACATTACTATATTCTGCGCTCATAACTCGCTTACCTGTAACTGGTTTACTTCATGGTACTGTGTGATTACTCACTTGACAATATCTTCTGAATGTCTACTTTCCCTTTAAATAACTTAATAAGATTTTCACAATGAGACTGGTAGGTGAAAGTATCATTGGTAAGCTTCAAGCAGTTCGACAGTGGGAATAACAAATTACGGAGCCTTGTATCTTTTATCAGCACACCCACCTGGAGGGTAAATGAGGTCACAGGATCTTAGTTACTTAAAAAAAACCTCATAGTGTCTAAATCGTAGATGCTGCGGTTGGCTATCTGGTGAATTTTTACTGAAGACATAAGGAATGAATATGAATAAAAGTCCCATAGTCAGAGGCACGTTCTCTTGAAATGAACTGTGATAACTGTATCTCTCAACCACCACCCATTTTCCCCTTGTCATATCTTACGTGTATTCAATTTTTCCCTTATTGAGTTCACTCCTCAATGTGTTAACACCAAGTTCAGTTATTTTGTTTTGTGAAAACCTTTGATTATTTCTTTCTATAGGTTGGAAATCTCGTGAGTCGGTGCCTAAACTTGTCAAAGAATATATGTCAGGAGAGATCAAAGTTGATCAATTTATCACTCATCACTTTGATTTAAAAGATATTAATAAGGCTTTTGATTTGATGAAAATGGGCAGGTGGTAAGTTAACAGTAATGTTTCTTTCTCATCGCATTTTTGATACTATGAAGTAAGTACGCATGTGTAGTATCACTTGTTTGTTAATATTTGATTGAACTGTCAACGTACATTGTCTACTTACTTACAATGTGGATTTAGTTCACAGCGTCGGTGGCACAGCGGTTAGGACACTCGCCGACCGTGCACATGGTCCGGGATTGGATCCGCGGCCGACGCACACCTGATATCAATGGTCAGCCTGCTAAATTTGGGCTACCGATATCACATGCTGAAAATTACATACCTATACCGAAATGCTGTATGGAGTCAAGCTATAATGAAATAAATAAACAAAATACGGTTCTGGAATATTTTAAATTCTATCTTATAGTAAGGTGAATGCACTCTGCTCTACAGATTTTGTGCAATTTCATGATTAAGCTGCTGACGAAGTTATTACTAGCATAAATTATTTGTTAGATTTTGTTCAATATGTGTACATTTAACGTTGATCGATAGTCAAAATATCTGCTTGGTATTTACTATAATAACCCAGCACAATAACCAGAATGAAGTACAGCGAAAACAGAATTTCTTGTAAAAAGAAACTCGTATTAATAATGCGACAACTTGCAATTTTCACTTTATTCTTTATATAAAATCGTATGTTTATGACACTGAAGCAGTTAAGTCCTAGTTACCGTGTATTTAGCCATGATTTCATTATTAGTTTCAAGTTTAATCATGGATTGACATCAGCTAAAGAGCCATTGGAAACCAAGGAGTACTGGGCGGCTACCTCAACCTACTCTGTGACTCCCCAGCAGTACTCATTCACAACCTTACCCCGGGGATCGAGCCCAAAACCCTTCGGTTACTAGGCCAAGTGCAGTTGATCATTCAACCGATTGTGTTCGAGTCCAATGGCCCATGAGTTCTAGCACCTGTCAGTTTGCGATTTTAGTGCGAGTATTTGTCTTCACATTCAACCTGGTGGAGCCCACTTGTCACAACTCATTAGAACTCCAGGAAACAACTTCATCCTGTAACAAGTCACAAGTGAGCATCAGTGTTGAAAGTCAGGTTTTTCGTTGTTTAGAAAACATCAGATTTACTCATTTAGAAAACACAACAAATTAATCAAAGAGATATGTTCCTTTTCAATAAGTTCTTTATCAATGGCTCTGTACTAATATATAGTTTTACATTAAAACTATAGCAATAATATTGTGATGTTAACCAATAAGAATTACGAGGTTTAGCATATAGGAGGAGTGGAAATCGCTTATCAAAGTCATCATAGTTAATTTGTAATAGTTAGCAACAGATTGTCAGTAAACAAGAATTGTAAATTTCGAGGAGTAATAGGAGTAAAAACAGTAATGGTCTTCAAGATCAGTTTATTTCTGGGGGTTAGCGACGGGCTACCACACAAATCAATAATTTTTCAGAACACTGTTACTAAGGACAGAATAATGAATAATCGAGCTACTAACAAGTTCTAAAGAAAATAAAAGACAAATTCAGCGAAGAAAGTTTTCTTCATCGACGAAATCATCTTCAGAGGCTGGACAGTCGTATTTACATTTGCCAAAAATGTATAGTAGTCTATTATTGAGTAATAGAGGGTGACATAATTGATATAATTACTCAGAAGTGGCTTTAGAAGTAAAAAATAAAAGTTGTAAATTACGTGGTAATCAACGGCACAAAGTTAGAAATTTGATAAGATTAAAATTGTTATTGAGCGAGAATAGAGGTAGTTGTGTCAATTTAACAATTGTGAAGAGGGTGTGAAAATATACAGAAAGAAAATATGAGGGTGATAATAGTGAATTAATTATTAAAGTAAAAGCAAACTAAAAGTGACACTGAAAATTGAAAAGAAGGAAAGATTAAAATTTTCACAGGGAACGACTAGAGGGGATTAAGACCAAGGTAGTATAAGAGACAGGACAAACTTTTTCTGTGTATGGTGGAGGCGCTGGTGATTCGCTAATACAACCCCGAACTTTGTATACAGAAAAAGTTTGTCCTGTCTCTTATACTACCTTGGTCTTAATCCCCTCTAGTCGTTCCCTGTGAAAATTTTAATCTTTCCTTCTTTTCAATTTTCAGTGTTAATTTTAGTTTGCTTTTACTTTAATAATTAATTCACTATTATCACCCTCATATTTTCTTTCTGTATATTTTCACACCCTCTTCACAATTGTTAAATCGACACAACTACCTCTATTCTCGCTCAATAACAATTTTAATCTTATCAAATTTCTAACTTTGTGCCGTTGATTACCACGTAATTTACAACTTTTATTTTTTACTTCTAAAGCCACTTCTGAGTAATTATATCAATTATGTCACCCTCTATTACTCAATAATAGACTACTATACATTTTTGGCAAATGTAAATACGACTGTCCAGCCTCTGAAGATGATTTCGTCGATGAAGAAAACTTTCTTCGCTGAATACGTTTTTTATTTTCTTCATGACTCAATGGGTATTTTCGGTGATTTGAAGCAGAGCAAGAACCCTGTGACAGTGAGACTAACAAGTTCTTAAAATTCCCTGTAATACTCACCATAACTAAGCAAAAATGTCAAACTAAACATGAATATTTAAAGATAGGTAGACAAATAGACAGATAGATGAGTGATCTACAGAATCCCCTTTCATTTTAACAATCTAGTGCATTATTTTTACATTACCTTTTAGCATCAAACCAATGATTCATCTCTACAGTTCTCAGTGAAATTTTAAAAGTGTTTCTGGAATCAAATAGTCAGTTTTCCAACGAATTTAATTCGGTTGACTTGATCATTTCATCCTATTTTACGTGTAAATTAACTAGTAACAGTGATGCTTTTTATGTAATCTTTGTACATGGATTGGAAACTGAGATTATGAGAATATGATTTTGATAATATTACATATGGTATAATGATTCATCCATTTTGTTGATGTAATGAGTAAATGGTCATATCGATTCTTTTTCTCATCTTATTATTGTTTACAAAAATGATTCGGAAATTATTCTCTCATAGCGTGCACGGTAAAAATGGACATTTTAATTATTGCATATAGTTTAACTACTCAGACCTCTGCCGTGTTTTCCTGAGAAATACTAGTAATAATAACAATTAAAAGTAGTTAATTCCATTTGCAAAATCCTAACAAGACATTATCCGAAATCTTTCTCGTGGAACACATTTCAAACATCGTAACACCAAACGTACATTTCATTTATATTTACAGATTATGAAAAATAAACATTGGAATAAATGAGAATAGAGAGCTGCACATAAGAAGAAACATTAGTTTGTCAATAACCATTTGGTTTTAAAACTGAGTTACCTAAGCAGGTTCGACTTATTAATTTCAACAAACAGTAGGTTTAAACATTCTTTTGGCTAAGATCTCGAAATGCACAGATGTCTTGCGAATGTGAATTTATAAGAAGTATCAAAATCCATTTTATGATTCATCTCTGGAGTTTGCCTTGAACTAGCTGAAGTTCTTCACGTTGATAACATATGCTCAGTGGAGTAGTCTCTGCTATGTCAGAATGCACCGTGGTTTGTTATGGCGTACGTATCTCACTGGCATTGTCGTTGTCTAGATGTCTTTCGAATGTGTTACTAAATAATTCAGCTGTCGCTAGATTACTCAGACTTTTACTTCCCTGGTGCCTTACAACACACACTTTTTGGCCATAACTCTCCCTCTCTGAGCCATGAATCAGTTTTGATTCTTGAATTCGTGACAGGGTTTACCAGCAATGTCACCCTCTCTTTTGGAACCTTAATTTTATGTCGATTTCTTAGGGCTAAGTATGTTCTATGGTATGACTGCCACCTACCTAAGAGTTTTCACTTGTATCATGTCCTTCTTTCGTCCACAAGGATTCTCTCGTTGACCTCTGCTTCTCAAGGTTACAGTTATTACAAGGATGAAACCATTGGTGGACTTCTTAATAACAACATTCGTTCACCCCCATTCCTGTTCCACCGTTATTATGTGCTACTCTCATGGCCGATCCCAGAGATTTTCTCATATTCTCAAAGTGTTGACTAAGAGGATTATTCTTAGTTAATTGTTCTTTATCAACTAACAATTACATTAAGAGCCATCACTTTATTCCAGATGATAGTTTTTATAAAGAATGGAATTCTCAGCACTGAACATATTGTAACAGTTTATTTCCATTACAAATAAACCAAATATTAACGATAATAAAACTGAAGTTAGTGGAAGGATGATTTATGTAATAATAATAATGATCATAATAATAGTAATATGTAGCTGCTTATTTGCAGATCATAATGTAGATTTATAAGCTATTTACTGATATTTGTCTCCCCAAAACAACACTCGCACTAAATACATGGTGGAATTTAGACAGCTGGCGAACGATAATTCTTATGATACTTTTGGTTTTCCCAGAAGAGACATATGGTGAAAGTTGCGAACAAAGAGGATGTTCAGTATCCGACAAGATATATTTAGCCAATTGCTTGCACGAATTAAAATGTCTGTCAACAACAGTGTCAATTCATTGAGTCAAAGGCACACCACTATCCCTGCTTCCACGTTTCATAGTCTTACTTAATATAACATTTTTTTTCCAGAAACTGAGGGACAAAAAAGAACAGTGGGTAGAATATATGAATTAACAAATACTGGGAGAACGACTTAATACAGAAACTACTAGGACAGAAACTGTCAGACCATCAGCATATTTCGTGATATTGGCTTCTCCGTAAACATGGAGCAGAACACTACTAGGTTTGGTTAATGAAAGGTGAGCACAGGACGACGAAGTCTTCAATTTGTGAACACCTTCTGGGGTCAGATCATTCAGCCCCATTTGACTTATCCTTCAGAGAACCAGATCCAACCACTCCGAAAGTGTACGTTTATCCCACATAAGAATTTAGCTAGATGTACAATGATTCATCCTGTTAAATTAAATGACCTAGAAGAAAGCTCAGCCATTGCATTCACTTGCATGGGATCACAAAATAGGGTGGGACAGGATGAAACTATTAAAACGCAATATAGTTTGGTGGAGAGAGAGGTTAGTCACTGAAGTTGTGTTTATCGATTCAACACCACATATGTGCAATCGACATGATGCAACGCCTATACCAGAGATATGAAGAGTGGCAAAAAGCAACAAGGAGAGAAGGAGAAATTATATAAGGCAAATTATGAAGCCGTGTGACTAAACTGATATGATTATGAGCAATAAGTAATGCTCGGAAAGTCATCCAGTTATTAATGCATTAATGAACTTATTTTATATGTTAGAAGCTTTACCTCCTTCGAATTATCAGTAGTTTCAGTCTTGGAGAATCATGCATTAAGGATTTTTGTGAGAGGTTGACACGTCTTATCTGAATCCTAGGTCCTGATGATGAACTGATGATTTTGCTTGAAAAATATCTTAAAAGGTTCGTTTAACAATATCTGAAAAATACCCATTTATTTTGCTAGAGGTGCATAGTGTAGCCATATTTGCTTGCTGCCTTAGAAGTAATTTATCTTAGACATTTACATTACAACAAACATCAACTGGAATTTGTGGTTTGCTAGTAAGTTGGTCAAATAGATTCCAAATATTAGAAGGATCTTTATGCGATAAAAAATTTCGACATATTACATTCAGTCTTTGTATTTCATACTTTATTGAAGACTTAAGTTTTCAAACACCACTATTATAGCGCGATTTCTTTAAGTTCTTTTTTTCGTTGCGGGGATGAGACTGTATCCGATCTCACAAACTGTGTTTCAGTAGAATAGAAAATTTTTATGTAGAACCCCGGTTATCACGTGATATCAGAGATGGTGACATCAAATGTTTCATCGACTAATATGTCCCAGTTTGTATCCTGCAATATGCTTCTAAATGGATGAATATTATGATGTGAGTATAATCGTTCTTGAACCTTCTCTTGCTTAATTTGCCATACACTTGGTAAAACACTAATAATGCAGTGGTCAGAATTTAGCCAAGGCAGCGTTTCTACGGGCTTCATATATACTACAGTCACTTATAAAAATCAAGTCTTGTCCAAACGAATATTGAACCTGACAAGGTTTTCATGACCAAAAGATGTGATCGCAAGAAATAAAATCCCCACAGACTATAGACAAAGAATTTATGATATATATATATATGCACTGCCATCACATCCGCCAGAAGCCTCTTCACTTCTGAAAAGGAAACTGATATTTAAAATAGAACGAATACTAAATTATCGCAGTCAGCAACCTTCTTAGAGGAACTAGGATTGTGGTCAGTTTCGCGCCTAATGAGTGATTCAATGTACAGATCACTGATAGGACTCTTAGAAAACCCATATATCTGCATCCGATTGCAGCGTGTATAGATTGATGAATTCCCTGGTTGAATCCTAAAGGATCATTAAATTAACAGTATCAATAAACATTTGATTTACGTGATATGGTCTTCAGTCAAATGCAGCCTTAAACAGTTAGTATGCAAACTGATTTTCAGTGTCGGAGGCCTGCTGTGCAACACTATATTTGATAACATCAAAGATTGTTCGAATAAGTCTGCAGGGTTCATATACAGCCTAATTAATGACCTTTCACCTCTAAAATATGCGACGAATCCCGGTTTGTTGAGGGCTCTGACATCACTTTCCGGTGGATAAGAAGTGAATTCCGTATTTCTGTACTTCAGTCTTCGATTAATAATATCAACAGTGATATTTGTTTCAATTGTTGGTGCCGAAGCTGCTATGAACTTTCTTCGGTGATACACCTGTTGTACATTTCTCTGTGCTGCCTGCATAAAAGTGGTATAACCGGAATATGCAGAGCACCTAATCCTAATTAACGTCAGTAAAAATTTTGAGCATTGTGGAATAGACCAAATATAATGATACTTTATTTGACCTAGTCCTAAGTATATAAGATCCAAATGGAAGTTCTGCGAAGCTTTCTAATTGCCCTTGCTTTCGGACATCCTCTGTTAGGCGCTTCAGACAACGAATATTGTAAACTGTGTTGTGTGTTGTAAAGTTCCTCAGACTCTAGTACGAAGTTAGTCAATTCGGCTCCTTCTATAAGGTGACGGTATAATTCCCTATTGAATAAGACAGACACTGCTAAACTAAAATGATGGAAGTTATTGTATATACTAGGTACCATCATGCCCCTCATTATAGCAGGTCTAATATACAGCGAGAGAAGGCAATATTCAGTGACCTTCGAAAACCTCTACACTTTCATTGAAAGTTTATCGGTGCGAAGCTGGAGCATCCAAAAGTCTTTTCGAACTTGAGTGTTTCCCCTGGCTTTTAACTAGTGCTTGCCAAAGTACTATCAGATTCTTCATTATGGTTGGAAATAAAACGTGCATGTGATCTAGTGGATAATAAGTAATATCTACAGACAAATCCTCAAAACCAGATATTGTACAGTGATGTATATGTATAGGTTGTCGTTGACTACGGAAGTTTTCATTAGTCCTAAGATTGTAAAGTCCTCAGTTCTCAATAATGTCCTCCCTTTCATCTAAATAACTACTATGCATTTCTCGCTAATAGCAATCTCAGTATGGCCTACAGTTGTCTTGATATCGGCGATAGCTAGTACATCACAAATAACAGCAAGTCGAACAGAAATGCATTTTAGATTTATTGGTTGAAGATAGAAGGCTTGAAGCCTATGTTAATCCTTTTTCTAGTAAATTTCTGCGGTTTTCCAAACCCTTCTTGAGTGAATCAGTTGGGGTTGCAGACACCACTTCTTCGAGTAGTCGGTTCCAAGAGTTTATGACTCGGTGTGAGAACTAGTACTCCACAGCAGTATGGTTTCTCCTTGGCTTATGAACTCTCCTGCTATGTCCTCTAAGATGTTCCTACCTGGTGGGAATGAAAAGAGAGAATAGATCAGGTCCGTAGTCATTATATGTAGTTTAATACATTATAATGAGATCTCTCTGCCTACGGTATGCTGGGGAGAAGAGATTTAACCTGTCTAGTCTTTCCTCGTATGATGAAGTAGTCATGCAGAAAACCATACATGTTGCCTTTCTTTGAACCCTTTCTAGAATATGTGAGTCCACTTTAGCACAAGGACTGGCTGCCTGGATACAGTTTTCTAGTCTCGACCTCACCAGAGATATGAATAAGGATGTCTACAGTTTACAATTTATTTAGGGTAGTAGGCTATATGCCTGTGTTAATCCTTTTGATTTGTTACACACAGGAGGTCCAATCTCGCCTTGAATGAATCAACGGATGGCGCTGATACGACGTGTTCCGGTAGGGAGTTCAAATGGTTCACAATCCAATGCGAAAAACGGATCTCCAAACGCAGACGATTCGACCGTGGTTTTTGAACCTTGAGGGGATGTCCTCGCAATTGGTTGGTGCTAGAAGGAAGAAATAAATTAGATAAATTTGCTCGAAAATCATTTCTTAGGATACGGTATGCTAGTATTAGGTCACCCCTAAGTCGTCTGTATGACAGTGAAAATAAACCCAGTCGATTTAACCTCTCTTCATATGAGAGGGTTGAGAAAGCTTTTATTAGCTTAGTTCCTACTCTTTGCACCCTTTCTAATAAGTCTATTTCGTATTTGAAACACGGGCTCGCTGCCTGGATCCCATATTCCAAATGAGGTCTGATATAAGTCGGATATAATATACGAAATATTTCAGCGTCAAAATTCGCAAAAGCTTTGCGTATGGCCCATAATATTCGAAAACCTTTAGTGGCTGCAGCTCTACAGTTTGTTGCTGTTTTCAAGTCATGCTGCACAACCACTCCCAAGTCCTTGTACTCAGTGACCACTGGAAGAGTAATGCCATTCATTGAGTAATTGTGCACGTGACTATGAGATACATGCATAACTACACTCTTGCTTAAGTTAATCTCCAGGGCCCAGTGCTTACACCAATCACTTAACAAGTTTAAATCTTCCTGCAAAGCAAGTTGATCACTGTCATCGTGTAAAGCCCTCCATACCTTGATGTTGTCAGCAAACAGTAAGCAGGATGACCTAACTACCGATGGAATCTCATTAACATAAATCAGGAAAAGAAGTGGGTCTAGAATTGTACCCTGAGGAACGCCACTCTTAACCGATTCCCATGTTGATAAAACCCCGTTAACTCGTACTCTTTGTCTTCTGTCCTTTAGAAAGTCTTGAATCCAGTCGGCAACCACTTTATTGATTCCCAGACTACCTGACTTTACTAGAAGACCTGAATGAGAAACCCTGCCAAACGCCTTGCTAAGGTCGATGAATATGGCATCCACCGGTATATTAGCATCAGCTGAGCTTGCCCAACTTTCTCTGGCCAAAAGAAGGTTGGTCAAGCAAGAATGACCTGCTCTAAAACCATGCTGTTCCACAGCGAAAAGTTTGTTCCCCTCAATGAACTGAATGATAGCATCACGAATTATTTTTTCTAGTAGTTTAACAACAATACTGGTCAAACTAACAGGACGATAGTTCTGAACTAAGTTTCTAGATCCGGTTTTGAAGACCGGACTAATGATGGCATCTCTCCAGTCTTTTAGACATTTAGACTGGTCCAGAGACATATTGAAGATTACTGACAATGGCTCGGCTATGTTTTCAGCCAGTGCTGTTAATATACGTGGGTGGAGTTCATCAGGGCCACTGGACTTACCAGGATTGAGCCTTAGATGCCACTTTAGGACAGTATCCTTTCCAATGTATAAGCGTGCCATTTTCAAGTTACCTTCTGGAAAAGTTACAAAGCTGGTATCAATATTATCAGAGAATACTTGACTAAGGTGCTTGGACAAAGCCTCAGCCTTAGTCAAGTTATCCTCAGCCATGTTTGTCTGGTCATCTTCAAGCATAAGAGGTGGGATAGCATCACTCTTACGTGTTCTTCTCGTGATATATGAGAAGAGTCTTTTGGGCAGCCTGGTGAACTTTTAACTAACTGGGTTTCGTAAGCTATCCTTGACTGGTGAATCAAAGTTTTACACTGGTTTCTGGTTTCACAGTATTTCAGCCGGGACTGCTGTAGCCCAGTAGAAACAAAGAGATTCCAGAATCTTTTTCTCCGCCTTAGGAGTGTTATAGCTTGTCTATTTATCCATGGTGGCCGATTTGTTGGCCTTTTAGGAACCCTCCAGGGAATGAAATCAGTGGTAACCCTCTCAAGTGTATTCTTAAATCTATCCCATTCATCTTCAATGGATGAGACAATATTGACTGACCAGTCGGTAGTTGAAGCACGCTCCTTTATAGCGACAATGTCAGCATGCCAAACACTAGGTCGGGATTTGGGTTGAAAACTGACTAAATTGCCAACCCTTAAGTTAAAATCTAACACCCCATGATCACTGTTTGCTAGAGGTGGATGAATAACTAGACCATCCACGTCGTCGTTGTCATGAGTAAGCACTAAGTCCAGCAAGGAACATCCTTGGGTAGAACCGAATCTTGTACTACCTAAGACATGTTGTGTCAGGGCATTTTCCATGGTAGTCAAGAGTAACCGGCTGTCAAACTTATTAGCGGATCCTGGAGATGTGCCAGCTATCCAGTCTATATGAGGTGCATTAAAGTCACCTAGAATAAGACAGCTACTGTGTTTACTCCATTGTTTGAGGTGATCTAAAATAAAGTCATCACACTGACAAAAGGGACTTCTATACAGAGCACCAATGAGTAAAGTGCCAGTTGCAAAGCTTACTTCACAGCTAATTACCTCACTTGTCCCACTGTCATGCGCTTCAGATTTCACGGAACGAACATGTAGGGAGTTGTTGATGTACAGAGCAACCCCGCCACCTCTACGACCCTTAACCCTGTCGCTGCGCAAGCAACTAAATCCGCATAGCTCAGGTGTGTCATCTAATCCAGAAACCAGCCATGTTTCAGTAATGGCCACAATACTTGGGCTAAGGTCTTCCACTAATACACCTAGCTCGTGAAATTTGTTCCCGATACCACGTATATTAGTGTACACTACCTTCAGGCTTCCTATGAGGTCCGGCTTATCCACACAGGTCTTGGAAGCATATGTTTCCAAGACCTGACTATTTGAAAACCCACCAGTTTAAGGTTAGTCTCACCATTTTTACGTCTTGTTTCTAGCTGGGACAAAACTTCTTTTCGTTTTAGTCTGTCTTCAAGAGATAAATCAGGTCTGACTGAAATTCCTGACCCGGAAAGGTTGTGTACATTAGCCAGTAGATGATTCCGTTCATCAGGAGAACCTAAGACTACTTTAAGCAATCTACGCTGATTAGAACATTCATCATCTCTTTTGCCTATTCTAATCAGCTTTTTAATCGATACTCCAGGGAAATTCGCTGGGAGCATCTTCCTTATAATACTACTCACTAATTTAAGGTCGTCATCGTGCCTTTTCACGGGATCAGATTCTTTGGACTCTTCTAAATTTCCAACAATTATGTTAGAGTCTAAGGAGAGCTTATCGTGTTTAGCAGTGGCTACGTCTTTTCTCACCACTACTGATGCAGCCTGGCTACAGGTAACAGACGTTTGCTTACCATCAGTATTACTATGTTTCTTTCGATTGCCTATTTTCGTTACCCACTGATCAATGATGTGAACATACCTATGGTGATTCTAGTAAAGGTTCTGCGAATTTCCCATAAGGGTCTGAAACCACGTGCAGCCACCGCGCAACAGTGAGCTGTAATTTTTAAATCGTGACTAACTATGACACCTAAGTCCAAATGAGTCTGAACTGATGGGAGTTTTATCCCCCCTAGTTCGTAGGAGCTGATGCTTGCGTGTCCGATGCCCGCACTGCACACTTCGCTACGTTGATCGGGAGCACGCATTCTCTGGACCACTCTGACAATTTGTTGAAGTCCTCTTGCAACATGAGTGTATCACTGTCGCCCTTGAGCTCTTTCCAGATTTTTAAGTCACCTGTGTGTAGGACCATAGGGGAGACGGTGATCGGAGATAACCCATTGATATCCAAAATAAGTAGGAGAGGTCCGAGTACTGTGCCCTATGGCACTTCGCTACGCACTGCTGTCCAGGAGGAGAGTTTTCAGTTGATCCTAGCCCTCCGCCTCCTATCTATGAGGAATTCCCTGAGCCAGTTTAGTAAGCTGCCTTTGGTGCCAAGACCTTCCGACTTCATCAGTATTCTTTTGTGGGGAACTTTATGGAAGGTTTTGCTGAAGTCTATGAAGACGACGTCAATGGGTCTTCTGTTGTCCCTTGACTTGACTCAGCTTTCTCTTGCAGTGAAAAGATTTGACAGGCATGAGAGGTTTCCTCGGAAGCCATGCTGTGCTCTAGATAACAAACTGTCCTCCAGATATGCCATGATGCTTTTCTTGATGATTCTTTCCAGTGTCTTGATGAAAGTGCTGGTAGGACTAATAGGCCTGAAGTTTGAAGGGCTTTGTCTTGATCCTCCTTTGTGGTTGGAGGTTACTGTGGCGTTTTCCAGTCACGCGCTAACACTCCATTTAGGAGAGATAGCTTGAAGGTCGTGGTGAGTAAGCCGGCTATGTGAGCTGATAGCTCCTTGAGAAGACTTGGATGGAGGTTAGCAGGACCCATCAATTTCCCTGCATGTAGTTTCATTGGGCAGTTGAGTACGGAGTCTATCCTATGTTCCTCTGGTGCAGCCAGAGCTGATCCTTGAGGAGTGATGACTCCAGTGTAAAGACTTGGGAGAAGTAGTCTGCCATTGCTTCTGCTTTTTCTTGATCTTTGGGAATTGCGTTGTTGTCAATAGTCAGGTTTGGGACACCATTGGAAGTCTCACTCCTGAAGTTCATGTACGAGAAAATTTTCTTAGGTTGTGCCTTTTCAATTTGAGCCAGGTGTCCTTCGAACTTCATCCTTCCTTGATGGATTTCTCCAATAGCTTTGTTCCTACAGGAATTGTATAATTTTCTGGTCTCAGGAGTCCCAAGTGTGGTAAACAGGTTCCAACATTTGTGTTCACGTCTGACCAACTTATGAATCTCTCGGTTTATTCAAGGAGGAAATGTTTCTGACCCTTTGGGGCAGACCAAGGGATAAAAGGTTCAGTTACCTGGGCGTAAAGTTGCTTAAACTGGTTCGATGCCGCTTCTACTTGTGACTCTGCTTTTATGTACGAGTTCACTGAGTTAGCTGCTGAGACTATCGCATTTAAATCAGCTTTCGAAGCGTTTGGTCAAGCTGGGTTTATGGCTCAGGATACTGCTGCTGTGAACTTTAAAGTGAGCACTACGTGATCACTTCTTCCTAGAGGGGGAAGACGTTGCACGAAATCCACATCCTCACCATGGGAGGACATTAGATTCAGGGTACAGATAACAGCAACCTATATCTGTAAGCCAGTCACTGAAGTTCTTCTCAGTGAAATGAGTACCATTATCAGTAACTAAGAAATCCGGCAGATGGCAGTTGGACAGCGACACCGTCATGTCATCATTTGAGGTGAAACTGTCCGACGACGAATATCGTCGTAGTGTGTCATCGGACCTTACAACTTTAGTTGACAGCAATGTGCAAACCTCGGTTGGTCGTATAATAAATGTGCTGCTGGAGCCCAACTACAGCTCACATTTTTCTTGGGCTGGTACGAAGCAGTAAAAACAGTTCAAGGACACGAAGACGTGTAACCATGTGATACGTGGTTGATTGTTTTTTAATTGTTGTTTCTCTAGGGACTATTAACAGTTTACATCAACAAGGTAGTGCTGACCGACGTAGCACAGTGAACGCTATCACGGCTTCCATTCAACGTTGGTTCCATAACAGTCAGGACAGACTGAAGTCGAGGATAGGAAGGCGACGGCGTTCCCCTTTGGTAGGTCTTTATTTATTTCAACTTTCATTTTCAGGTCACCGTCGATGTCAGCAAAGAGAACATACCAAACGCCGACAGCACACGTATGGGTTCTTCTGGTGACTTATAAGATGTTTTAGTTTTATGACTTGTCGAAAGATTGTAAATTCCTTTGCCAAGAATGTTAAATACATTTTCAACTAAAATCCACTGCTTTTTGATATCGTGAGTTGTTGAGCTACTGCTAGTTTGCTGTTTTGGAGGCGACCTGTGTACGTAATAGATTTGACGCTGTGTTAGTTGTCGACTGAGGGTTAAATGCGTAACCGAAGGCGCGTTGTCGCAGGCTTTACTATGTAATAGTAACTTAGGGCGCACTGCAGACATTTTGGGGCAGACTTCGGGCGCACTGCAGACTTTTTGGGACAGAATTAGGACTAATGTCTCAAGTTCTGTAATGCGCCCGAAGTCTTTTGCCCCAAAAAGTCTGCAGTGCGCCCGAAAATAATGATAGCTGGGTGGCCAAGGCAAAACAAGCATGGATGTCACCGAGATAGTCAGAGCGGCCCCGCATGAATCTATTTGACGAGAGGCCGAGTGTTGTGTGTGCTACTGTCAAGATTTATCGGAAGTTTATGAACACAGACTGATAGGAAGCGACCAAAATGGAAAAAAACACACATTTTAATTCTATGGCTGCATAGGTAGGAGTGTTTATGTCTCAAATGGAAATTCAGTTCACGTTGTGGCCAAGAAATAATCTCGACAGACAACTTTTCTCATCAGGGCTTAACTTTCGGAAAATCGACCACAATCAGAGCGGTTTATCATTCACTGGATAGCCGACCTTTAGTGTGGTTAGAAATGTATAAATGTGTTTTTTCTCAATGAAAATGTCCGTTGCTAAGTCTCTTGTCTTCTCTGGTTACAAGTCAATTCCCACCAATTATATTCTCCTGCAACGTCATAAATCGACTACAGTACACCAAGCACCGCTCATTCAGAGTTGAGGTTACGTAGCACATAAGGAAACCTGCGCTGGCTGGTAAGGACATTTGTTGTATTGTTCAGTATTCTTGTATTAACAGCATAATGACTAATAGGGGAATATGCAGTTGTTATTAGAGGGATGATTTTTTTTCTGCAAACTAGAGTTAAGTAATCTAAGGGCTAATTACGTAGGCTCCACAAGGGGAGAACGCCTCCTCACGGGAAAATCCCACCACGGAGAGTCATTGTGAACTCAAACAAACAATGGGAAGCAGTCCAGTTGTTGTTGAGAATCCTAGCTTTCAGCCATTCAACAAGCATAAGAAAGGAATCAGGCAGGAACTTGCTCATGTGAGGGGCAGATCACGAGGAACATAAAAAGATCAAACAAAAATCTATGACCATACACTGTATCCAAGGGCTGATAATCGACGTATTATTACGCCAACAATAGTCAGAAAGAAGCAATTTTCTGTTCATTCGCAATTGGGAACTAGAACAAAGACGAACTAATCCATGTAAAATGACAAGTGAAGCATGTAGGAGATGAAAAGTGCCATCATAAGAGTCGGTGAGATCTGCAAAGCAACCATTAGAATATTTTCATTATTTGTTAACATTCCAGATGTGTTGACACTGCACAGGTAGCTATTGTATTTTTATTTAGTAGTGTAAAGGTAATACTCCTGCAGTAGTATTCGCAGTGACCGAATCACAGAAAAACCGACTACAACATAGACTGGGGAGAATTTAGGAATTTTTATTTAGCAGAATTAATTATAATTTATATAATAAATATTAACAAACAACAGTACGTATTTAAGCAATGCACTAATAGAAATTGTCAATCACCACATGCCGAATGTCTCCCTGCATGTTTATAATGAGGTCTAGGTTTGCTCGTAAGTATCTCCGATCTTCCAACTGTTTCTATGCTGTTGTTTTCGGCGGAATCATCTGGATTTATTTCTGAATTATCTTCAAAATCAGGATTAGCAGTGCAACCATTAAAATTATAATCGGAACAACCTATTTCCTTTATTTTCACTTGGTCAACGTGTCTGTTGTGAAGTGGATGATCTTCGATGTCTAATATCTTCATTATTCGATTTCTAACTTTTTGTCGTACGATTCCAACAGAAGGTCTATAGTCATTCACTCTCTAATAATGTACATCACAAGTCATGTACATTAGATGAGTTTGGAGAATTCGAGATTTGAATAGCTTAGCAGGACTTTCATGGGTGTTGGTATGCTGCACATTGCGATACTGAAGTAAGAAGTAATCTACACATCTCTCCAGCTCGTCAAAATTCTTAGGACTAACTGATGATATGGCACTCTTTAATGTTCGTACGAAATTTTCTGCCAACCCTTTAGATTGAGGATGACGTGGTGCTGTGTACAGACGACGGCAACCTATATCTGTAAGCCAGTCATTGAAGTTCTCCTCAGTGAAATGAGCAGCAATCAGTAACTAAGAAATCCGGAATTCCTTCTCGGCTAAAAATCTCCCTCAAAGCTCTATGTGTGAATTTCGCGTCAGGACTGTCTGTACTTATGACTTCTGGTCATCTAGAATAAGAATCCACAATAACTAGAGCATAGTATGAATGAAAGTGTGGACCACAGTAATCCGTATGAATATACTGCCAAATCTCACAAGACGCAGGCTGTGGTTTCCACAATGACTTTCCATAGGATATTTTATGCAAACAGTCGAAACAGCTCTTTGATGTTTTGCTAATGTCAGCATCAGTTTCCGGCCACCAGCACGTTAGGCGTGCTAATGATTTCATCTTATCAGCACCTAGATGAGCAGAATGAAGATCATCCAAAATCGCAGATCTTTATGTTGGAGGGATAATAATTCTGTCATTCAGACATAGGAATCCTTCAGGATGGACTGAAATCTCATCTCTTCGCCTATAAAAGTCCGGGAATCTTCGCTTACACTGAATTTCCCGACCTCTTTTTGTTGCATTTATATTGATCCCGTAATATTTCCGAGTATCGTGTAAAAGTCGAACTTTATCCACAGGTGGTGGTTGGACTAACAAACAGTCAGTGTCACTAGGAGAATTTTCAAATAATGAGTAACGAGATGAGAAGTCTGCATGAGGTGTATCCTTAGCCGATCTGTGTTCAATAGTGTAATCATATGCAATTAGTTATAAATTCCATCTTTGAACCAAAGCAGCAGATGATCCATTCAATGGATTTTCTGGATTATAAATGAATTTCAAAGCCTGATGATCATTAGCTATGTGAAACTTAGTACCAAAGAAATACTTGTGCAAGCGTTGTATTGCCCATACAACTGCCAGAGCCTCCTTCTGGGTTTGTGAGTATCCCTGTTCACTCTTACTTAGGCGTCATGAAATACAAATAACAGGTTGTCCGTTTTGCTCAAGTACTGCAGCTATACCCACAGGAGTAGCATCTTTAGTGAGAACGGACTGATCATTCGATGAGAAAGGTTTTAAGAAAGCTTGTCTACAGAGAAACTTCAAAGTTCTTCGCAAGATATCCTCATGTTGTTGTTCCACCTTAAATTGTTTACTGGAGACTATATCAAAAAGCGGAGATAACAGATGAGTGAAATTGAGAATGAATCTGGAGTAAAACTGAAGAGAAGCAGTCCATGATCTCAACGAAAATATACCATTTGGTGAAGGTGCTTGAATTATAGGCACCAAACGACTAGCATCAGGTCTGAAACCCTCATAGTCTACTGTGTATGCTAAGCATGATAGAGAAGACAAAGTAAAATGATATTTAGACGGATTAACAAGAATATTCTTTTCACACAAATGCCTCAACAGTTTTAAAAGACGTTCATTATGCAATTCTATGTTCCATCCATGGGCTATAATGTCGTCTTGGTAAGATTCAACACCATTTAATCCATCCAACATCTGATTAATTACTTTTCGGAATATTGCAGGTGAAACCTTCAAACCAAAAGGTAAGAACTCAAACTTTAACAATCCAGATCGAGTATTAATGGTTGTGCACTAGAAGCTTCGCCAAGTGGAATCTGCAAATAAGCATCTTTGAGGTCTATTTTGGAAAAGTATTTTGAACCACGTAGCTTGTACAGAATGTCTTCAGTTTCAGGCGTAGTGCAGCTTTGCTGCAGGAGTTGCCCAATTCGAAGATTCAACTGGCATCAGTATGGCCTGCTCAACTAACTTGTCCAACTCTTTCTTAACCGCATCTCGCAAATCGTATTGAATCAATCAGTGCTTTAAAAAGACAGGATCACACTCTATTCCAAGATGGATGGGCTGAATCTTCATGCCACCTACACACTTTGAACAGTGGAAAACTAATTCTCTGATCAAATATTCATCAAACAACTTAGTGCAAAGTGAGATTTGGACGTTCAACAATCTATGAGCCTTTAATCCAAGTAAGGATGGACCATATTCACTAACAAGAAAAGGAATATTCACTCTGATTTCAAATCAGTGTTAGCAGTACCAATAAGAGGTAGTTTATGACCAGTAATGCCTGTAATTGAACTAGTAGTAGGGTTTACTTAGACGTGCTTAAAAAGAGATAGTAAATCTTTCTTAGAAATTATAGACTCAGCACTCCCAGCACCAATTATAAAAGAGTGAAACTGGCCTGAACTTGTAGTGAAGGTTTTCATTCTGTGAGATTGAGTATTGTGAAAAGTTGAGGGAGACATTGACTGCATTTTACCAGACAAACTGGAAGGATCATGCGAGTTCTGAGTAGTAGATGTATTCGGGCTGCCGTAAACAGACTGTATGTGCCCTATCTTACCACATATATGGTACTTAGCACCCCGAAAACGGCAATCGCTTCGTAGATGAATCTTTCCACATGAAAAACACGATTTGATATTTTCGCTCTTTGTCTACAATCTATCAGATGTGAATGGTAGTTTGGATTTCCTTTCATAAACACTTGATTTATCAACTTCGGACAACGCCACATCAGGCACTGATGTAGTGGGAGCCGGGTATTCTCTGTTAACATCTTCACATGTAATACATAAATCCTTAGCAGTTTGGAAGGCGCAAGAAGCAATCTGAACCAGCTCTTTCTCTAGCTTCCGAATACTGATCCCAGGAATTAGAAAAACACGTAGTTGAGTATGGACCTGATGCCCAAAGTTGCACTTTAAAGCTTGTATCTGAGGCTGAAGAATAAAGTCTCGAGTCTTTTGGTTAGGAGCACGAGCAAGTTTGTTGAACTGAGCTCTCTCTAGAGTTTAAAAAGAAGTTATATGGAGATGATCTATTAGAAGTGCACGGAGCTTATCATATGGCAGAGAAATTAGTTTGCCTGGAAATGCGAGAGTTTTCAGTAGACTGTACGCATCCAGGTCAATCGCAGTGATAAAATCAGCTGAAAGTTTGTCATCACGGACATTCTTTGACTTAAACTATGTGTCAAAGCATTCAAGATAATCGGCGATTTCCCGAAACAAAACGTTGACACGAAACTTTCCAGGATTATTTAATTGCATAGCGATGCCATAATGAAATAGTTATTTGTAATTGTATTTCGCAATGACCGAATCACATGAAACCAAACAGCAATACAAGATAGGCGAAAACTGCTGGTTGGAAGACAGTGTCCGTAGAAATTTAGCTACTAGAGAACATGTTCATAGTTGTTGTCATACATCTACGGCTTAGGTACTGCTGTAAGTACTTCTGTAAACCAGTCTGTGTTTGGCCAAGATTGAACCGTTGCACATATCCTCATGAATCTTCTAATGTTCTATGGCGATCAAGACCATTTTTTGAAGCAGAAATTTATCCTCCTAATCTGAAGCAGCTTGAAATAAACTCATTATAGCCGTAATTTCCAGTATAATTATTCCATTGGGCTCCGAGTGGAACATAGGGCTTCAAGAACACATTTATACTTTATTCTATTCTCCACAGTCCTTTTCAGCTGGGTCCACAATTGCCCTTAATCTCTCATCTCATCAGTGTCACCTGTGTAGTCCTCAAAAATAAACTTATCCAAATTTTACTATTATGTAAAAAATGAACATATTGTACACTACTTTGTTGTAACCAAAAACTCTGTACTTTGAACTTCCCTCGAGTTTTAAATAAATATATAATTCTGCCTTCGACTCTCCGTCTTCTCCACCATCTCAACTGCCGTCGATCAATTATAACAACCTGCTTTCTATCTCGAATTTTTGCAGGATCACCGTAGCCTCCTACTACGCACTTTGGTCGACCTCCGGCAACGTCAACTCTGGAGAATTAGAACTGGAGCAGTCTTCCCGCAGCACTTCTGGAATCCATTACGTTTATTGTGGAATTTGGATCTTTGTAAACCCAAGTAACAAAACTTTAATATATTCTTCCCGTAAACTCAATTGATTTGGTATTTTGTTTTCTATTTGAATTTTGGTTAATAAGCTAACAGAGCAAAAGGTCCACCACAATAATTGGTGAGCCCGTTTTGGAACACGGATTATTTTCACGTATCTATATACTTATTTTTGCTATTTTGTACTTTCATTGCAATTTTTTGTCGGTGGTCTCATATTTGTATTCCCCTTTGTACCAATATTCTCACACCTATAATGTCGTCACATACTCAGCCCGGTATATCAACTGAACAGAGATCTGGCAGCGAGGCACAGGCCACAATAAATGCCATATCTGATTTTCGGCTACCACAATACGGCTTTGCAGAGCCACGAATTTGGTCTGGAGTTGTCGAGCCGTTGTTGGAAGCACGGGGTATTAAATCTCAGATAGCCAAATATGGCGTCGTGCTGGCAGAACTTCCTCCGTCAGTGTTAACGGAAATCAGTGATTTCATCGAAAACCCCCCGACGGAAAACCAATATGAAAAACTTAAAGCTCTTCTTATACAACGGACCAGTTTGTCAGACGAGAAAAGAATCCAACAATTACTCACGGGTTGCGAGCTAGGAGCGCGTAAACCCTCCCAGCTCCTCAGACATATGCGCCAGTTAATAGGAAACCATAAAGTTGATGATGTTGTGCTGAGACAAATGTGGTTGCAACGTTTACCCAGGAACGTTCAACAAATTTTAATCATCTCGGGAAAGTCGTATGATTTAGATTCACTAAGCGACATGGCAGATAGTGTTGTAGATGTTTTATCAGACAACACCATAGGTCAGATTGCATCTGACAGTGCAACACCATCTCAGTCCACACCTACGGCAGACACACCAATACTCGCCGCCATTGCAGACTTAGCGGCAAGGATTGACAAGTTGGAAACAAATAGATCTGATCGACGAGTCCAGAGGTGGAGTTCACCAGCAAGGTCACCATCACATAGACGATCTCTCTCCCGACAGCGTTCCCGCATGTCTTCTAGGGACAGTAATATATGTTGGTATCATAGGAAGTTTGGACGTCATGCTCTGAAATGTGTCAAACCGTGCATCTTTAGTGAAGAGAATCAGGCTCAGGGAAACGTCTCAGCCAGACAGTGATGGCGACAGCTGTTACTGGCAACCACTCAAGTCTCCTTTTCTACGTGAGGGACAAAACCACAGGCACATTATTCCTGGTAGACACAGGAGCCGAAGTTAGTGTAATACCTCCTTCACTCTCCGGGCGATCTTCTAGTACAGCTGCAAAACTTTCACTTCGAGCAGCTAACCAAACTAGCATACGGACTTACGGTGAACAATCACTTATTTTGGATCTTGGTTTACGTCGTCGATTTACATGGATATTCATAGTAGCTGATGTTAGTCATGCCATATTGGGTGCCGATTTTTTAAGCAATTTCAATCTGCTGGTTGATGTCAACAAGAAAAAGCTGATTGATAACTGCACCCAGCTTCAAGTCCACGGAATCATCTCAAACTACTCTGTTTATAACATATGCATCGAGAAGCCAGATGACTGCATGTTTTCTGCATTACTGCATCGTTTTCCAAAAATTTCAAAGCCATCTTATAATATCGAAGATGTTCCTCATTCTGTCACGCATAAAATTGTCACAACTGGTCAACCCGTCAAAGCACGTCCTCGTCGACTACCACCTGACAAGTTAGCAGCAGCCAAAGCTGAATTCGAACACATGATGCAATTGGGCATCATCCGACCATCCAACAGTCCATGGTCTTCACCTTTGCATATGGTTCCCAAAACTAATCATGACTGGCGACCATGTGGAGATTATCGCGCTCTGAATAACGCTACGGTACCAGACCGTTATCCTATACCTCATCTCCACGACTTCTCCTTGACGTTACATGGAAAGACTATTTTTACCAAAGTTGACTTGATTAGAGCATATCATCAAATACCAGTCGCTCCAGAAGACATTCCAAAAACGGCGATTATCACACCTTTTGGATTATTCGAATTCTTGAGAATGCCTTTCGGTCTAAAGAATGCCGCGCAAACATTTCAGCGTTTTATGGACCAAGTTACCCAAGGTCTTGATTTTGTCTTTGTATATATCGACGATGTCTTAATTGCCAGCTCATCGATGGAAGAACATATGGAACACTTAAGCTTGTTATTTCAAAGATTTGAACAATTTGGAGTTGTGATCAATCCAAAGAAATGTATTTTTGGTTCCCCATCCATCGAATTTTTAGGACATCGAATAACTGCCGAAGGCATCAGACCTACCGAAGATAAGATAGAAGCTATTAAGAACTTTCCCGAACCTGATTCCTTAAAGAAACTTAGACGTTTTCTCGGGATGTTCAACTTCTACCGACGTTTTATTCCATCATGTGCCTCCATAGTTCAGCCACTGGCCGACCTACTTAGACGCAATTCAAAGAAATTTCAGTGGTCTGAAGAAGCAAAAGCAGCATTTTATAACGCAAAATATGCCTTATCCAACGTCGTAATGTTGTCTCATATCAATCCAGAAGCTTCACTCATTTTATGTACAGATGCATCGCAGGTAGCAGTGGGAGCAGTTTTACAACAAAAGTTGAATAATGACACCACTCCACTTGCTTTCTTCTCCAAAAAGTTGGAACCTGCACAAACTCGTTACAGCACATTTAGCAGAGAACTGTTAGCCATCTACCTAGCAGTAAAACATTTCAGCTTCCTACTACAAGGTAGACATTTTACTATCTTAACGGACCATAAGCCTCTCTGCTACGCTTTCACCACTTCGTTGGATAGACACTCTCCGAGGGAAGCCAGACAACTGGATTACATCTCACAATTCTCAACAGACATCCAGTTCATCAAAGGAGATTCTTTATCTCGATGTGACGTTAATCACCTATCTTCGATAGATATTAGCTTAGACAATATAGCCAAGCTGCAGAAAAATGACGCCGAACTTCATTCTTGCAGACGAAACTCCTCCCTACAGTTGCAGGACGTACCTATTCCTCTGTCGGATACAACCATCGTCTGCGATGTTTCAACTGGCGTTCATAGACCTTTTGTCCCACTAAGTTGTCGAAAACCATTGTTTGAACATCTGCATTCCTTGTCTCATCCTGGTATACGAGCTACGGTCAAGTTGATCAGCGAACGTTTTGTTTGGCCCAAGATGAACTCCGATATTCGGAAATGGGCCCACCAGTGCTTGCAATGTCAAAGATCCAAGGTGCATCACCATACCGTTACACCTCCAAAGCAGTTCAGTTTACCGGATAGACGATTCCAACACGTGCACATAGATATTATTGGACCATTACCGCCATCCAGAGGATTTACTCATATACTTACTGCCATTGATCGATTTACCCGATGGGCTATTGCTTGTCCACTCAACGACATATCTGCAGAAAATACCGCCTTGGTTTTCTTAGATCGTTGGGTGTCAAACTACGGAGTACCAACAACGATTACAACAGACCGAGGAGCTCAATTTCAATCAACTCTGTTTCGAGAGTTTACGAGACTCCTTGGAGTGAACCATATCTCCACTACAGCTTACCATCCTGCAGCGAATGGTCTGGTGGAACGTTTCCATCGACAACTGAAAAGCTCATTAATGGCACAAGCTGACTCATCTAAGTGGAGTGAACACCTACCGTTAGTTCTTCTCAGTATCCGATCAACTGTCAAAGAAGATTTGGGATGTACACCAGCTCAACTTGTGTATGGTACTACCCTCACGTTGCCTGGTCAGTTAGTTCCGTCTAATGATTCAACTGAAGTAAATATCTCCGACTTCACCAACCGCCTTACCCAGCAAATGCTCCAACTTCGACCAGTAGCCCCTCGCCAATCACTTCAGAAAGCTCAAGTTAATAAGAATCTACTCACTTGCAGATTTGTATTTGTTCGCGTCGACGCCATTAGAAAAGGTTTGCAACATCCATATGAAGGTCCTTTTCTAGTACTTAAACGCACAGATAAATACTTCACGCTGAATAAACATGGTAAACCTGAGACTGTTTCTATCGATCGTCTTAAACCAGCGTACACCGACAGCGAATATGAAACACTAGCAACGCCGGCACCAGTAAACAATCAGAAAGTCAATGCAACTCCAACTCTCCCGCTCTTCACACTTCCCCCTGTACAGACACGCAGTGGACGGCAGATCTGTAAACCTGCCCGCTATGTTCATTTTGTTGACTGACATTAACAAAAAAAAAGTGCTAAACTTTATACAACACGGATGCATTCCGTACACCCTGATCTAATTTTGTATCCTTATTGTTGTTGATGTTATAACTTGTAAGGTACTGGTAGTGCTGTTGATAAACTGCACTTTACCAGCTCAAACTAAACATGATGACCTATTTACGCAATAAGTCAGTAGTCTACCTAACCTGTATGTACTGTTGATAAACACAAATTAAAAAGACTTAGTTACTATTAAAACGTGCTTCTGTTAGTAGTATATTTGAGTACAACAAAAAGAAAGATTATCTAAGGAAAAAGTTCTGGGAGTTATCTGACGAATATGGCTGTATTACAAACGCAAGGAATGTGCGTATTGACAGCAAAATAAAAAGGCGTAAATTGGTATTGCATCCAGTACTTATATGTACACATTAATAGAAAGTCTTTAAATATTCGAGAATACACTATGGGCTCTCGTATGCTCATTTAAGAATGCTATCCGCAGTTGTTTTAGCTAAGCCTACTACTTAATTTATGTACAGGAATAGTTATTGTAATAGCTCCATCGTAAGGAAGTCTATAATTGTACCTATACCTAAGTCAGCCACTGGAACATGTTTTAAATTTAAACCTATTGCTATTACCTCTCCTTTTTTTAAAACTGTGAAAATGTTACTCTTACTTAATCTTGAACCTTTGCTTACAGCCTTTAACCATCCCGAACAACTCTCATACAAACATAGTAGAAGTACTTCAGATGCAGCTGCAGTCTTGCATCATAACATTGTCTCCAGTTCAGACAAGGGGGCTAAATTTGTTCGCTGCACCTTCCTAGATTACACATGTGCTTTCGACTCAGTACCTAGGGAGATTCTGTTAAACAAGCTTGCTGAAACTCAAACTGGCTGTTGGGTTGTCAAATGGCTGCATTTTTTTTTCTCAGGAAGAAAGCAGTACACTGTATGTCAGGGGAAGTTGTCCACTTCATTGCTTACTGAGGCTGGTGTCCCTCAAGGCTCTGTCCTTTCTCCTTTTCTGTTTTCTTTCTTCTTGCATGACTTGCCTCGCTCGGATGAAATGAACTTTGTTAAGTATGCAGACGATCTAACTATTTCAGTGTGCGTTAGCTCCCCCACTAGACTTTACTAAGATGAACAGCTTTCTATCAGGAGTTAGCAAATGGTCTTCGTCTAATGGTCTTAAACTAAATGCTTCCAAATGTCAGACTGGTGATTTCAGTTTCCGATGTAAAAGAAAGTTAAATGAAGCTGTTGATTCCTATGACTGTTGCGAAATTGATGATAGTGATATAGAAATCAAGTCTGAAGTTAAGTATCTTGTATTTATTCTTTCTTTTGATCTATCCTGGTCTTCCTGTGTCTTAGCGATTTCTAAAATAATATTTCGTTTGACTTTTTACATTAAGAAGTTAAGGTACTCAGAGATAACTCAACCCCTCCTCTTACAGTTTTTCAACTCGTGTATTTTACCTATTCTTCTTTACAGTTAACCCTCATACTTCGTAGAACTCTGAAGATTATTAGTAAGGGGAGTGGTGTCCCATTGGGCCATATCGTTGACATTGTCACTGATACGCACTTGATGCCAAGCAACAAATTTTCTAAAGGAATTTTGTCAGACTGTGAGCACCCACTTTACCCGCAGCTCCAACCTTGTGTCTCCTCAGGTAAAACAAGAAGTCTTTTCAGAAGACTTTATGCACGTACGTCTAAGTATAAAAATTCCACTATACCATAGTTGGCATGTTTTTTATGTGAAAAAAAAGTGTTAGGCATGAACTAACTAACCTTCTTTGCACTACTAAATAAACCATTTCCTCCACCCTTACAATATCAACCTTTGTTGTCATTGTACTTCTTAAATTTATTATTCTCTCAATTTTTGTTTTTATTTGTTTATTTTTTCATAAGTGTGAACATCATTTAAGCTGTGTTATAACTGTTAATTTTGTATTTCCACTCACCATACTATATCAACAGAACATTAGATTTAATAGTCTATAACATGCTAAAATTTCCAAACTTAATCGACAATACTGTTTGATATGCAAGTGTTGGTTTGAAACTGTTATTATCATTATTATTATTATATTTAATATTCTCAATTCGTGCTTCGAATATTTTTGACTTTACATCGTAAACGCTGACAAATTCCTCTGGTTAATTTTGTTCTAATTTTTAATTTTATTTATATTTTAAGTAAATCAGATGCAATATTGTGACAAATGCTGAGAATTCCATTCTGTATTATAAGTACTGGTTCTGGAATAAAGTAGATTACTATTATTATTATTCACAGGAGATCGCAGCAATACGATCAGAAGTATCAGTGTATGCCTAACAGTGTGTATTATGTTGACGTTATTTGTAGACTTTTTTAGTATATTGACAGTAACCAACTGTGAGTCATACTGTCAAACTGATATGTAAATAACACCCTATATTGGTTTGTACTTAGTGGATATATAAATCTTCAAATTGTGCTTTGTCTTTTAATACTGCTTATGTTAAAATCAAGTTAGTGATTATTTACGTAAACACAAGGATGCACCCAAGGCCAGCGACAGGGATTTCGCCTGACGGACACACCACAAACTGGATAGATTTCATCTGAATGCTGCTCAAGGGAGTGGAGACGCAGTCAGCCTGCTGGACACAAAGTCAAGAAGGGAAGCGGATGTAGGCTCACTCACACCATCATCTGGTTGAAGGAACCTTCGAGGTGAAGCTGAAATCCTTGAAAACAAATGGAGACAAACCACAATTCAAGTTCAACATTCACAAACTGAAGAACAAAACTACAAGTATCACCCTCATTACATACCAGATCAGAGCAAAGTTGGAGACACTACGTGCCGCCACGGAAGGAACCTGTGCGGAAGAACATTAGAACTAACTCCCTGAAGGCGATATTCAAGGACACTGTACAACTGTTCTAGGAAGAAAAAATTGACAGGAAAAGGAGTGGCTGTCAACGGGTACCTAGAAGCTAATAGAAGAGAGGAGGATGGGGAAAGAGAAGATGACTCCGTGCAAAGATGGACAACAGAAGGAGAAGCTGAGTCCAACGTACACTGCACTGAATAAAGAAATGAAGAAGAGTGCTAGGAAAGACGAAAGACAATTCTACGACACACTGGCCGGCAGCTGAAGCAGAACAGGCAGCCCCAGCTTACCATAATGCTAAATTAAATCTCACTAATTCTGAAATAATTCTCACGTTCTATAGTGAGTAACTTCTGAATATGTTGTGAAATGGATTCTTTAATGGCACAGACTAGAACTCAGTGCTGGTTTTCAGCATGACTGGCACTAATTCAGCACCGTGTTCTTTTTCTAGGCATTCTCAGGAGTAGATCAGAACCTACTGGGTTTGCTTATCAGCGTAGTTTCAGCCCTCACAGGACATATTAAGCGCGGACTAGCGTTACTTCAGAACGAAAAGACTTAATTCAGCACCCAGCTCTCTTTTTAAGCACGACCAGCGTTATTTCAGAACATAGTGTGTAGATAAAATCTTCATTTACCATAAAAAGGCATTATCGAAGAATAGTTTAGAATAGGTTTAGAATTGTTGTAAGCTTGGGAGTCCGAACGTCAAAGAGACCTCAGAACATTGCATCAGATAACCAGGTCTCCATCCGGGAATAGATCAACTCAGATGATGAAACCAATAAAAGATTCTCAAGGGAAGCTGATTACCAAGGAGGAGGAACAAATCAAACAATAGGCTGATCACTTTGAAGGACTCTTGAATCGATTATCACCTGCAACTCGCCCAGAAATACACCATCACCAACAGCACGCACGGAAATGCCAATGGACACCAATCCTCCAACGAAAGCAGAAATCCTAAATGGGATCAATATACTGAAGTCCAGTTGGGCAGGCAGCGGGACCAGACGGAATTCCACCCGAAGCACTCCAAACGGACCCAGAGACTGCGGCAGATGTTCTCGCGCCATTACTGCGAAATGTTTGAAAGGAAAAAAGGTGCCTACTGATTGGAAGAAAGCTAGCTACCTTATTAAGCTACCAGAGAAGGACGACTCAGGCCTAACTCTGCAGGAACTGGCGTGGAATAATGACCTAATCCACGCCAAGTAAAATACTAAGTCGCATCATCCTGGAGAGAGTAAAGGATGCACTGGATACAGAACTCCGCCAACCGAAACAACAAGGATTCACGAAAGGCGAATCATGTGCTGATCAGATTGCGACATCATCATCATAATCGAACAAAGCATAGAATGGCAGTCAAACGTCGACCTCAACATCCTCGACTTCGAAGAGGCCTTCTGTGGAGTTGACTGAGAAGTAGTTTGGAAACTACTTCAACATTATGGCTGGTATAACTGTAATAAATTGAGATAAACCGCGTCGCCAATTTGTTGTAACTGTAGCGGGAATTAAAATGAGGTACGTTGTCGCCTAGTTCTGTCTGCGCCTGACTAATATGCCTATCTTCTTCTGGTACCTTCCGATTCAGCGAAACACGCAAATATCAAAAGACAAAGTCTGGTCTGTGACTGTGTATTGTAGTACAACAACTACGACTATGACGACTACGACAACGACAACAACAACGACTACGACGACTACGACTACGACGACAAATAAACTTGTTTAGGAAATGGTATTTATACAATTTTACAACCAATAGAGACAGCTAACAGTATTTGAAATAATTGGTCGTAATAGTCAATAACAAAATGCGTGGGAATGATGATATACCACTTATGCGAGATTAACAGTCATTAAGATAATTGAACAATAACAAAGTGTGTGAGAATTGATGATATACAACTTATACGAGATTAACAGTCGTTAAGATAATTGAACAATAACAAAGTGTGTGGGGTG